>APFE031251701.1:0-11132 GCA_000404065.3 Pinus taeda
CTGTGAGAGCCTTTGTGAAGATGTCTGCAACCTGATCATCTGTTGAACAATATTGCACTTCAAGAACATGGTCATGGATGAGCTTTCTGATGAAGTGCATGTGTAGTTCAATGTGTTTGCTGCGCTGATGCTGAACTGGATCTTTGCAAAGCTGAATGGCACTTTGATTATCACACCAAAGTGTAGTCAGATGCTGCTACTGAAAACCAAACTCTGATGGGATCTGACGAAGCCACAAGGCTTCCTTACTAGCTTCCACGGCACCACGATACTCTGCTTCTGCTGACGAAAGAGAAATGGCAGCCTGTTTCTTACAAGCCCATGTAATAGGTCCTGAACCAAGACTGAAGACATAACCGGCAGTAGACTTCTGATCATCAGGGTGACCAGCCCAATCAGAATCAGTGAAACCAACTAATAGAGGAGCTGCTTTGGCACTGTAATGAATCCCAAACTGTACTGTACCTCGAACATAACGAAGTATTCTTTTGGCTTCTTTCCAATGACTTTCATGGGGGTTTTGCATAAAACGAGCAACAAGGCCAACAACAAAGGAAAGGTCAGGACGAGTATGGGTTAAATACAAGAGTTTTCCTACAAGTTGACGGTATAAGGTAGCATCAACTTCAGGAGAAGTACAAGAGACTGAAAGTTTGACTCCAGACTGAAAGGGAGAAGGAGCTGGCTTACAATCTTCCATGTGAAAATGACGAAGAATATCACAAGCATACTTGGACTGGGAAAGGGAAATACCCTCCTTGGATTGCAAGACTTGAAGACCGAGAAAATAGTGTAAGTGTCCTAAGTCTGTCATTTCAAATTTCTTTTTAAGGCTGGACTTCACATGGTTTATAAGGTTGGGATCACTACCAGTAAGAATAAGATCATCAACATAAAGAACAAGGATGATAAGAGAGTTGCCCACTTTCTTGGTGTAGACAGTATTGTCAGAATAACACCTAGAAAAGCCAGATTCTAAAAGAAAGCTATCCATTTTGGCATACCAAGCCCGAGGAGCTTGCTTGAGACCATAAAGAGATTTCTTAAGTCGACATACAAGGCTGGAGTCTGTTTGGATGAAGCCAATGGGTTGTTCCATATAGATTTCTTCATGCAAGTCCCCATGCAAGAAGGCAGATTTAACATCCATCTGATGGATTTCCCATTTTAAAGAGGCAGCAAGGGAAAGAGCAAGGCGGATAGAGTTCATTTTGGAAATAGGGGAGAAGGTTTCAGTGTAGTCAATGCCTTCATCCTGTGAAAAGCCCTTAGCAACAAGACGAGCTTTATGTTTATCAACTTTCCCATCTGGTCCATACTTGGTTCTGTAAACCCATTTACATCTAACAAGTTTACGTCCCTTTGGTAGAGGAACAAGATCCCATGTATCATTTGCCAAAAATGAATGATATTCTTCATTCATAGCTGCTTCCCAATGTGGATGGTCTGAAGCTTCTGCAAAGGTGTCAGGATCATGATTTACTGGAGCTTGAGCCAGTAAAGAAGAGGCCCTTTCAAACTGAGAACGTGTACGTCGCTGATCTGTAGGATCACCGGCAAGATCACCTGCTGCATCCCGAGTAGCACGGACCCATCTTGGAAGTTGAGGATCCTGAGAAGGTGGGGGAGGATTGTCATCCTCACTTTCATCATCTGAAGAAGAAATGTTTTCAAAATTAGAAGAGATAGGAAGAGGTGGCACATCCGCCGGACTAGGCTCGCAGGCCGATTTATTTTCATCAAATTTTACATCTCTTCTAATGATAACATTTTTGGACTTAAATGGAATAAGTCTTTAACCTTTTACATCTTCAGAATATCCAACAAAAGTACATTTCTCACTCTTAGGTTCTAAAGCTTTATGCTTTTCATCTGGAATATGGGCCCATGCTTCACTTCCAAAAACACGAAAGTGACTTACATCTGGTTTAATGGAACTCCAAGCCTCTTCTGGAGTGATATTCTTTAGAACCTTAGTAGGAGTGCGATTTATTATATAATTTGCACAATTAATTGCTTCGGCCCAAAAACTAAGACTGAGTCCTTTAGATTGCAGCATACAATTAGCCCTTTCCTTTAAGGTGCGATTTTTCCTTTCAACTACACCATTTTGTTGTGGAGTGTATGGAACAGTATGTTGCATTTGAATTCCATTTTCGGTAAGTTGATGAATGTGTTTTTTACATATTCTCCACCATTATCAGTTCTTAGCTTAAGAATTTGATGTCCAGATTGTTTTTCAACAAAGGCTTTGAAGGCCAAAAATGTGTTAAATACTTCGCTCTTGAGTTTTAAGAAGTATACCCAAGTGCGTCTGGAGAAATCATCAATGAAAGTTAAAAAATACTTGCAGCCAGAGAATGAAGCAACAGGAAGTGGACCACATAAATCACTGTGCACAAGCTGTAAAGGGGCTGAGGCGTGCCAAGAGGCACTTTTTTCAAAACTGTCCCGATGATGTTTTCCGAGTACACATCCGGAACAAACACCATCTCTGCAAGATACCATAGGAAGACCTGTCACCATATTTTCTTTACATAGATGCTGAAGGGAGCGATAGTTTAAGTGACCAAATCGCTCATCCCAAAGTTTGCTCACTTCATCATTATGAGCAACAAATACTGAGGGAAGATTTGATGACCCAAAGTTGTGAAACTTATACAACCTTGTGGATTCATCAGCAATACCAGTAGCTAGAATCTGTTTAGGATCTCTTAGATCCTTGATTACAACATCATGAGGTGAAAATTCAACAATTTTACCTTCACCTGAATGAGTTATCTGATATACAGATAGAAGGTTTTTGGATAAGGTTGGAACACATAATACATCATTAAACTGACGATTGTCTAGATGAACAGTTCCAGTCCCTACAACATTAAGAGATCTATCATCACCAACATATATATTTTTGGTGTTACAATCATTTAAAGAAGAAAACATGGCTTTGTTTTTGGCTATGTGATAAGAGGCTCCAGAATCAATGAGCCACTCATGAGAATGAGAAGAAGAAGATACATTTAATGCATAACCAGACTGAGATGATTGACAACGACATGCAGAAAGTGCCATTCCTGAAGATGAAGTTGAAGTTGAAGTAGAAGAATGCTCCACATGGATTTTATGTTTCTTCATTGCGGCTTCCAAGGCTTCCATCTTCTTAAAGCATTTAGATTCTAAGTGGCCATCTCGATTACAAAAGTTACAATGTCTATCAGTCTTCTTCCATTTGTTTTTATTGGTCTTATTATTTTGCTGAAATGATCTTTCATTTTGAGGCTGAGTTTGCTTAGGACCCTTGTTTGGTTTAAGACCATTCTTTTTAGCATATGACTTCTTAGGATTCTTTAAATTTGGTTGCTGCTGGGTGGCTAACGCTTTCTTGGAAGAGTTTCCAAGATTAAGAAGACCAAGGTGTAAGAGTTTTTCTTGTTCTCTTATTAAAGAATCACAAAAAGAGTCAAAGGAAGGGGCCTTGTAATCTTTTCCTTGACAAATGAAAGCTTCCCTTGTAGAATGGAAGGTGGAAACAAATACAGAGTAGGCTGGTCCCAACTTAGTAAGGATGGAATAAATAAGGTTACTATATTCTTTCTTAACCTTAACACCTTCCAAGAGATATCTAAGGGTCTTGAATTTGGACAATAAATCTTCAATGCAAGAAAAATTATTAGGATCCAATGTAAGCAACTCATTTTCAAGTTGATGGGCTCTAATTTCATTTTTAATCCCAAAAACTTTAGTGATTTGTTCCAATGCTTCATGAGGAGTATCAAGTTCTGCAATATGGAATCTAAGATCAGGAGAAATAGACATCCTATCAAACCACATGCTTGATCTTGTCTATTTTCCCATTTTGCAACCTTGTCTTCATCTTTTGGTTTCTTCTCTTGGCCCGTGGCTATTCTGTAGAGACCTTTACTTCTAAGTAAATTTTCCATGTAGGATATCCATTGGAAGTAGTTAGTGCTGTCAAGAATGACTTGCATGGACTTTCCATTTTAAAAAAAACTGAAGCTGAAGATGCTGAAAGTAAGTGTTCCAATGGATAGATCTCGAAAAATTGGGCTGTTTTAAAAAAACAGCTCTGAAAAAGGCTTCCGGATGAAGAAGTTATGGCTTTTTGAACAAAAATGTTGAAGTTGCCGGCAAAGTGCGCGAATGTGTGGGAATGAAAAAAAAGGCCCCCAAAAAATGGAGATTTGAACCCAAGACCTCTACTCTCTTAAAATAGCTTTGAACCAATTGAGCTATACAAAAAATTTGAGAGAGAGAGAGAGAGAGGGGGGGGGGGGGCTTTGGGTTGCGTGCTTGCATTGAGAAACCTCTTTTTCCCTACAAAACACAAAACACAAAACCCAACACGAACATGCAAAGAAAAATGAACCTTATGGCTTGAAGTTAGCTTTACCCAGAAAAACTAAATATTTAAAAAAAATTTAGCTTTAGCCGAAAAACTAAATATTTTTCTCAATGTTTCTGATTTTCCGAGATCACACTAAGGTGCAGGGAAAAGAGCATACGCATGGGAAAAAAATCCTTCCTTTCTGTTTCTGATTTGCCCAGATCGCACAGAGTCGCAGGGCAAAGAGCATACGAGAAATGAAAGGTATAGATCCGGTTAAAAAAAAACTAAATAAACCGAAACCGAAATAAGCAAAGAGAAAATAACAGTAAACTGCAAATAAAGACTGTATACCTCCAGATCTTAAAAATGATGCAGATAGGGCTACCAGAAACCTTTTCGCGTGAAACGAAGGGGGTTCCTCACTGGAACAGATGCTCCGAACACAACAGAGCAGTCCTCTCGGCCCGAAAGCAGTCAGAAACAGTAGATCTAGGAAACGACAGCCGCATGCAGTTCTACCGGCTTCAGATTTGGATCACCAACGGACGCGGCCCTCAAATAGCTCTGTACCATGTAGGAATTTACAGGGTAAGTTCCTCAGACAGAACACCAGAAGGACACCGCTCACAAACAGATCACAGATCAATACACCAGTATTTTGACGTGGTTAAAACCCTCAGAGAGGGAAACAGTCCACGGCCTGCGCCAACGTGGCTACTACAGGCAATTTATTAATAAAAGAATGAAAATTTACATAAGCTTCTCTCATGCACGGTTAACCTACAAATGACCCTCCATGCGCTTTAAATAGAATTCATGGACCAATCGGGTGTCAAGCCACGGATCAAGTGTCGGTAATACCGAGGAGAGAATGAACCGTCGGATCACTACATATCGTGACCGTCGGATTGTAAGTTACAAAATGTACAACGGTAAAGAAACACACTTTACCTAACTCTATACCTAACTCTATACTAGACCAAGTTGAACTTAACTATTCCTATGTGTCGGAATATCCTAACAGTTCATATCAGCGTGACTCATACATGTAGTAGAATCAAAACACATTCATTTTCTATTAAAAACACAACTCTTTAAACTCTAACCTTCTAGGTTTCTTATGAAGCTCATGACTTCATATTCACTGGTGCTCTCTTCTCTTCCTTGCATTGTTGTCAATCAACTACAGATCGATATTAAAACAACCATTCATTTGACTAATATAATTTAACAATTATCATGCTGAGATTAATAACTTATATGCAGAGCTGTATATCAGGATTGAAAGTTCAATTTCAATTTTCCTCATAATCTTCGATCTTACTCAAGTTCATTGAATTATCTTCAAATGTCCATATGCGCACTCTTATTCCAAATCACAACATTTAAATACCCAATTTATAAATTCACCAATAAACTCTGAAACACACTTATCATGTTAACAATGAAAATACTTACAAACTATTCTTCCTAGCTAGATATTCAACAGCTGTGGCCCTTACAATTTGCCCAGAGGCTTACAGCCTTGGCTGTTCAAAACCTGCTCTCTACCACTCTCCCTCTCTCCAACTATTCAAGTGTATTTTTCTTCACAAAAACCACTACTATTTATACACTAATGCATTTAATTCACTCAAAATATCTCTCCACCTAATCCTCAACTAATCCCATACATAGAAATCCTAATCCCAAATTTTTCTCCTAAACTATTTCTCTCATATCCTCTTATTTATTAAAAGAATATTTACATAATCCTCACTTTTCATAATTATCTCCTATTTTATTAAAAATAACAAATTAATTAATAAAATATTAAAAATTGTCACACCCCCCTTTTATCACATATTTACAAATGAAAAAATGGTCTTGATGCTCCTGCATCAGACTCCCAACGTTGAAACTAAACATGATCGCCTGATCATGTGTTCGGATCTATGTATGCATGGATCCCATATCTTGTGCTGTAACTTTCCACTTGCCACTGCTTCTTTCTGATGTTCTTCTCCAGGTTTCCACACTTTATGCTGCATCGCTCCATTGACTAGGCTTTCACAACCTTCTAATGTCTTTCTTTTGCTGCTTTCCTTTTGTTTTACTACTGTTGGCCTCTTCCAGGATACTTTCATCATCATCGGCCTCATCAGTTCAATTTCTTTGTCTAACAGATTTTCTCCAGCATCTTCAATAAGACCTGTACTCACAAAACAATTGTTAGAATAAAAAACATAAGGCTTCAGTGCCCCCATAGATATTGCTGCTGCCAGTGTTGCCTTAGCTGCCACCATAAATGTCGCCCCACATGTTGCTGCCTCCCAAACTTCCTGTCCCTTTGCAACTTTCTTTTGCTCGGCATCTGCAATTTCATCTGCAACTTCTTTCTTTGGTTCAAATGTCTCTAGCAAACATTTCAACATTTCATCAACATGCTGCAATTTAACTCCAGCATAACCTCCATCATCCTCTTCGACAATCTTCAGTAATTGTCCATCGTCATCTTGATTGATTCTAGCAATCAAATCAAGTTCTTCCAACATTGTAGCTTCATCCTCTATCACTGTAGTAGTTCCAAAATTTTGTCCACCAGTCTTCTCTTGGCTATACAGACAAGCCAACTTTTCCTTGTCACCTATAGTAACAAGCCTCTGCATATGAGACATTACGGTCTCATCTTCTTTCTGCAAACTATTCACCTCCTTCCAAGACAATTCCAAATGATGGACTGTCTTCTACATCACCTGTAAACACAATCAAATTGTCAGCTTCAAAATCACAAGACCCAATGGTCTCACTTGTTGATTCATTCATCCGCAGCTCCAAGTCTTTTTTAGGACTCAGAAAATCTTCGCTGGCTTTCTCCTCAACTTCCTCTGGCAACACTTCAGTATGCTGCTCTGAGTTCCTTCCCAACTCCTTTGTCAGCACATCAGTATGCTGATTTGTTTTCACCATGAGATTGTCAGCTAGTCTCGCCTTCTTACCATCTTCTGCTTCATGACTGTCCTTCATGAAAACTTCCCTACCTTGCTTCCTCAGCAAATTAACCTGTGCATAAGTCCTCTGTCTCTCCAATTCTCTTCTCTGAAGATCCAGTTTCCTATACAATTCAACAATTTCATTAGGAGTAGAACTTGGAAACTTCACACAATTTTCCACACCTTCACCATCTTTTGACCAATCATCAGCTGGTCCAACATTCTGATTAGACTCCTTCGTCTTCATTTCCTCCTGAGATCTTACCATCTCATCATCGATCCGAACAACCTTCAGATTCAACTCTTCTTGAACAAACTCTAAAGCTTTCTCATCTCCGAGGGTTGTACCTGCAAACATACACAACCCATTAATTTTAAAACCACAAGATTTTTCAGTCTCGACTGCTTCATTTAGCACTTCCCTTTGATCAGATCTGCATGTGGAATCTTCAAATTCCATCTCTGGCTCAAGAACTCTAAGTTCCTTCTTCAATAAGGCAATCACAATCTGCCTCAACTTCATCTGCAATGGTTGCCAAATCACTCTCTTTCCCTTCAGTGGAAAGACCCATCCTCCTTTCTGGTTTTCCTACTCTTGTAGCCATTCTTCTAGTACCTTCAATTGTACTTTCATTACTACAATCTCTCTTTCTCTAACCTCATCAGTCATCTCACCTATGTGGCATTCCTCTGAACCTTTTCTCTGATCCTCCATTATCATTTCTTTCATCAGTTGTTCGTTCACCATGAGTTGCACTAGCCTCTGCAACAACAAGCTCTCCTGCTGCCACCACTTACCTCACCAAGCTCTCCTCACTCAGTCTTTTGGTAAGTACTGGTTCACTACCTCTGGAACCTCTTGAGCATTCTCTTCTGCTCTCTCTAGGCTATCTCTTCAACTCACCTTCTCTTCAGGACACTTCAATTGTCCTCCTTATCCAGCCTTTAGCTGAATGTCAGGTTCACTGCCATCATCTTGTCTGCAACCATAAACTTTAATCACAAATTTCAAATCAGAAAACCATCTCACCTTTAAGATCCTGCATGATCTTTTCCTCCTGCTCACTTGAAATTGTGTAGCTTGCATATCAGATTTAGAATACATTAAAAAAAACACTCTTCAGTTCTCAATAGAACCTTCCTACACTCATTCAAAAAATAAACAAACATCTTCAATTTCAACAGAGCCAAGCTTTGATTCCAAAAATGATGCAGGCAGGGCCTGCAAACTCTAGAATCTTTCCTGTTCTATGCATATACAAATGCATCATCATAACTGTCCAATAAAACTCCATATTAAGACAATTTTCACCCACTGGCAATCTTAATTAATATGTGGAAGCTTATATTTCAATTTCTGGTAATTTCATCTTTATCATTTTCATGCGGAAGCTTTTCAATCATAAAATCATCACATAAATGGAAGCTATTTTAAAAGCCAAACTCTTTCACACTAAGGTTCCTTTATGAAGGGAACCCATGCTTGATCATGATATGAAACCATACATTCAACAATCACCTTTTCAAAAGATAGGATTTAGAATCCACTCACAAGTTTCCACTTTAATATCCAATGAATGAAATTAAACATACATTTCCCTTGAGTTATTGAATTAGATTCATCATTCACCAAAGCACCTTATACAACTCTTACTTTATCATTGATTGATACAATGGATTCTCTCCACACTAAGGATTGACTCCATTTCGTTTTGGAATCAAATTCATTTCAACGCTTCCAATAAACTGTGTGAATTCCTGCACGGTTTCCTACACGCAAACTCAATCAAATTCTGAACAGATTCCAACAAAAAAAACCTCTGCGCCCTTATGAAGCTCTACGCTTCATATTCACTGAGCGTTCTATATTATTTTTTGAAACACTACTCATTAAAACCACAAATTAACTCAACTCTCTCTTTCAAAATCTGATCAAAATTACTGTGAATTCACCTTACAACTCACGATTCTCCCACCAATCGATTTCCACCTCCAACTTAATAAACATTCAAACATATAAAATGCAGTCTTGGATATCATAATGCTGGCTATTTCTGCAATTTATCCACGATTTGACATACCAGAACCCGCATCTACCATAAGGAGATCCGCGTATTCAATTATCACTCCACCACCAAGCACCATTGCCTCCTCAATCCTTCAACGCTCTGCCGCATTTCACAGTTGCAAACCCCTCTACACGCAGGTCACAGCTATGACCCATATGATGTCGACTGACATCATTATACATCATCACGCAGTTAATACAACAGTTGGATTTGCATTTAAAAATAACTGTCCACACATATTCAAACCGGCTCAGCGGCTTCCATAAAGTCGACTCTCCAAGTTTCGTTACATCGTCCTCTTGCACGCAGAACCTGTCACTTAATAACTGTAAACGGATTCAATCAAATAGATACAAAAAACCTTGCACGCAGAACCTGTCACTCAATAACTATGAACTGATCACATCGATACAAAAAGCGTTCCACTGCTTTTCTACCATGCTAGTAAAT
This sequence comes from Pinus taeda, assembly GCA_000404065.3. Lineage (NCBI taxonomy): Eukaryota > Viridiplantae > Streptophyta > Pinopsida > Pinales > Pinaceae > Pinus > Pinus taeda. The sequence continues at coordinate 9,840 of APFE031251701.1, forward strand.
TGATTCAACGCTGTCCATACCAGCGTGACTCATACATGTAGCAGAATCAAAACACATTCATTTTCTATTAAAAACACAGCTCTTTAAACTCGAACCTTCTAGGTTTCTTATGAAGCTCATGACTTCATATTCACTAGTGCTCTCTTCCTTGCGTTGCTGTCAATCAACTACAGATCGATATTAAAACAACCATTCATTCGACCAATATAATTTAACAATTATCATGCCGAGATTAATAACTTATATGCAGAGCTGTATATCAGGATTGAAAGTTCAATTTCAATTTTCCTAATAATCTTCGATCTTACTCAGGTTCATTGAATTATCATCAAATGTCCATATGCACACTCTTATTCCAAATCAAAACATTTAAATACCCAATTTATAAATTCACCAATAAACTCTGAAACACACTTATCATGTTAACAACAAAAATACTTACAAACTGTTCTTCTTGGCCAGATATTCAATAGTTGTGGCCCTTACAATTTGCCCAAAGGCTTACAGCCTTGGCTATTCAAAACCTGCTCTCTACCACTCTCCCTCTCTCCAACTATTCAATTGTATTTTTCTTCACAAAAACCACTCCTATTTATACACAAATAATGCATTTAATTCACTCAAAATATCTCTCCATCTAATCCTCAACTAATCCCATACATAGAAGTCCTAATCCCAAATTTTGCTCCTAAACTATTTCTCTCATATCCTTTTATTTATTAAAAGAATATTTACATAATCCTCACTTTATATATTCTTCCTATTATTAAAAATAACAAATTAATTAATAAAATATTAAAAATTATCACACCCCCCTTTTATTACATATTTACAAATGAAAAAATGGTCTTGATGCTCCTGCATCACAACTATCCTCGAGTGCATGCATGGTGATTAATGCTCATTGTTATATGCCATCTCCGTTAGGCTTACTTTCCTCTTCCCCTCTAGTGAAACCATAGCCCTTCTTATGTTCTCTCCATAGCCACTTTGGACCTTTATATTACATTTTGAAATAATATTTATATATCTTGGGTACACCATCGAAAGCATTACCACATGGTACATAGAAAAATGTTTAGCACAATTAGATGCTTAACCACTTACTAGTTATGTGTGGGCCTCATGCTATACACTAGGAATTGGCATGAGACATTTACATGACTTACACATGGTTTCATTTGTTTAAGCTAATATGGTTCAAATTACATCATCATAAAGAATTATTTACAATCTACACATAATTTAATTAAATAGATCCAACAAGTCAAAAATGGAGTACAAAAATTGACA
>APFE031251711.1:0-29749 GCA_000404065.3 Pinus taeda
GGATGAGGTATTCAAGATGGTACAAAAAGAAGATGAAAATTTAGAGGATTTACTTGAAAGATTCCAATATAATTTAAAGAGAGCAAAAATGAGCAACTTGGATGAGGAAACCTTAAAAACCCTCTTGTTAAAAGCCATTAGAGATGAATGGATAGATATTTTGAACATGATGGGAAAAGGAGACATATCTCAACTTCCACTTCATGATATAGTAGAACTATGTGTTCATCTCTCACGGGGAAAGAATAAAACTCAAAAGGGGCCTAGAGATCCTTCTCTTATCAGAGCAAACAAATCTACAACCAGATCATAAGTAGGGAAGAGATAGGCAATATGCTTAATGAATTCAAAATGACATCTTAGGAAGCCTAAGTGAAAAACTAGACACCCTTAAGATCCATAACAAACAAAAAGCAGAATCTGAAGCTTTAGCTATCTTTTGCTCAAAATGTAGAAAGAAACATGCTCTAAGGGAATGTCCCTTGGATGCAAAGGTTGTAGAGACATGTGTGATCTGCTCAGTGAGCCATGAAACCAAGGATTGTCCTTCAATCCCTGGCCTCAAAGCTGTCTTTCAGGAGGATCCAAGTACCATTGAATCTCTCTGTTTTGTTGCAAGGAGACCTTGGAAGGGGCAACAAAATCAAGGGTTTAACAACTCTATGAATTTTCAACCCCCACCAAATTGGAATCCTTGGCAACAACCTTGGTCCCAACCTCAAAATCCTTTTCAATCATGGATACAAGGTATGCAAAATCCTTATGGTAGATTTGCTCAATTTTATCAATATCCTCCATCTTTTCAAAACCAACAAGCTCCACAACTTCCAAATCAAAACCCACAACTATCATTGCCATTTCAACAACAACAACCTTCTCAACATAATCCAAATTCTCAACTCTTGCTTCCATTCCAACAAAAGTCAAATCAACTTCCTTCTTAGCCATTGCCAAACCCCAATAATAAAAACCCTCAAAATGCTTACATGATGGAAGGTCAACAGTTTCAATTTCCTGCCTATATGATTGTTCCTCTCAATGATGTACAACTCAGATCAGGTAGAGTTCTAGATAAACATTCTATAGATGTTCAAAAACAAAGCATTTCTGAGGAAGATTCTCTTGTAGCCAATAAGGGTTTTGAAGCATCTCTTCAAAACCCAAGCACTCAAAAAGGAAAAGAAAAAGAGTTAACCCCACAACTCCTATAGTTGAGCAACCTGCATCTTCATCCACACCTCCTTTTCCTGAAAGGTTACAAATTGACAAAGGAGTGGAAAAACAAATCTTGTTCCCTGACTATGATTTCCTAGATGAATTAAAGAATGTCTGTATCAAGATTCCCTTGTTACAAGCCATTAGAGAGATTCCTATTCTAGTAAAAACAATAAAGGAGTTGAGTCTCAAAAGACCAGGAAGGAAACCAAGAGATACAAGAAGAATCCACCTGGTAGGAAAAATTGCAGATATCATGATGGAAAAAATTACCATGCAGAAGTATGTAGATCCAGGTAGTCCAATTGTCAAGACACATATAAATGGGATGGAAATTCCAAACACATTGATTGACTTAGGGGCTGCTATCAACATTATGAGTAGGCAGACTATGGAACAACTTAAACTTCCTAATCTCCTCTTTACACCTACTTTACTGCAACTTGCAAATAGATCAATCATCAAACCAGACGGTGTATTAGAAGATATTTCAGTCTCCTTAGATTCTTGGGAATATCCAATAGATTTCATGATTTTGAATCCCAAGAGTATTCTAGGAGGGCACCCACTTATCTTAGGAATACCTTGGCTAGCCATAGCTGATGCTTTCATTAGTTGTAGATCTGGGGATATGTACATTTCTGATGGTAATTCGAAAAATAAATTCCATTTGTATCCTCTAGAAAAAGAAATTATAGAAGTAGGAGACAATGAATGGGTCGATGATGACGACACTATACAACCTGTCTTTACCATTTCTAAAATCAGTGAGGATAGTCAAATTCTAAACATATTAGAAAATTTTGAGACATCTTCGGAATATGACCCCACACAATTTCAGTTGGATTCTGACATTGAATATTTATCATCAAGACAAATGTCTCTTCACTCTATGGAAGAGTTCAGTAGTTCTACCATTGAGATTTTTCCAGGAAAAACATTGAATATCAACAAAAATTTGGAAAAGTCACAACAGGAAGAACTAACCAAAATTTTGCAAAAATATTCTATTGCATTTGCATGGGAATATACTGATATGAAAGGTATTGATCCTAAGACTTGCATCCATCATATATATATTGAGGAAAATAGTAGACCAATCAGAAAACCTCAGAGAAGGATGAATCAAAATCTTAGGGAGATAGTGAAAGAAGAGCTCCAAAAACTACTCAATGTAAACTTCATTTATCCAATTTCAGATAGTTGATGGGTTTCTCCTTTGGTTATAGTACCTAAAAAGAATGGGAAATGGAGGTTATGCATTTATTACAGGGAATTGAATAAAGCAACTTTGAAGGATCACTTTCCTTTGCCTTTTATCGATCAAGTATTAGATACATTAGCAGGCAAAAACTACTTTTCATTTCTGGATGGTTTTAGTGGTTATAATCAAATTCAGGTAGCACATGAGGATCAAGATAAGACCACATTTACCTATCCATGGGTAAATTTTTCCTATCGAGTGCTTCCTTTTGGGTTATTTAATGCACCTGCAACATTCCAAAGAGCAGTACTAGGAATTTTTTTTGATCTAATCCATGATTGTGTAGAGGTTTATATGGATGATTTTAGAGTTTATGGTGACTCATTTGAAGAAGCATTAGAAAATTTGGAAAAAGTACTTGTAAGATGTAAAGAAACAAACCTTTCATTAAGCCATGAAAAATTCTTTATGATGTTTATTGAAGGTATTGTTTTATGACATTATATTTCAGGAGATGCAATTAAAGTTGATAGATCAAAAGTTGAAGTCATCTCCAAGTTGCCTATTCTAAATTGTCAAAGAGATGTTAGAAGTTTTCTAGGATTTACTAGATACTATAGAAGATTTATAGAAAACTTCACTAAAATAGCATCTCCACTCTTCAAACTGCTTACAAAAGACTGTGAATTCAGATGGGATCCTGATTGTCAATCAACATTTGAAACTTTGAAAACAAGAATATCTAAAGTGCCTATCTTGAGAGGACCAAATTGGAAGCTCCCTTTCCATATTTTTACAGGTGCTTTAGATAAAGCTCTAGGAGTTGTATTGGGTCAAAAAGATTTAGTCCCTTATGCCATTTACTATACCAGTAAAAATTTGACTCCAATGAGTTGAACTATACTATAACTGAAAAAGAGTTCTTATCTGTTGTTCATGCAATCAATAAGTTAAGGCATTATATAACAGGCTATGAAACTTTTATTCATACTGATCATTCTGCGATTGGATATCTAATGAACAAGCCTGTTACTAATGGTAGAGTTACAAGGTAGCTCCTACTTTTACAAGAATTCAATATTACTGTGTTGGATAGACCAGGGAAACAAAATACAGTAGCTGATTTCTTGTCTAGGATTCAGAATACTAAAGAAGATTCTCCTACAGAGGATAAGTTTCCTGATGAATATTTATTTGCAGTAACTACTAAGACCCCTTGGTATGTAGATATTGCTAACTATTTGGTTACAAGGAAACTATCTCCACATCTATTTCCTAGTGAAAGAAGAAAGATTATTCAGGAGAGTTCAAAATATTCATGGATTTCTAACGAATTGTTTAAAACAGGGCCAGATCTTGTGATCAGAAGATGTGTTAGGGAAGATGAAATGCCTGATATCCTCAAGGCATGTCATGATGAACCATGCGGTGGACACTTTGCTGACAAAAGGACAGCCTATAAAATCCTCTCTTTAGGATATTATTGGACTTTCTTCTTTAAAGATGTAAAACAATATGTCAAAAGGTACAACAGTTGCCAAAGAGTAGGGAAACCTACCCTTTCAAATGAAATGCCATTGCAACCACAGGTACTCATCGAACCCTTTGAAAAATGGGCTTTAGATTTCATTGGACCTATTAATCCACCATCTAATCAAAAGAAGTATATATTGGAATGTACTGATTATGTCACTAAATGGGTAGAAGCCAAAGCATTATTTTCTACTACTAAAAATTCAGTTATTAATTTTCTTTATGAGGATATTTTTACTTGCTTTGGTGTTCCAAGAGAAATTGTGACAGATCAGGGAAGTCAATTCACATCCAAACTGGTGGAGAAGCTGATGGAAGAATACAAAATCAAGCACAGAAGATCTACTCTTTACCATCCACAAGCAAATGGTCAAGTGGAGTCTACAAACAAAGTTCTCGAAAGTATCATCACCAAAACTGTTCATCTACACAAAAGAGATTGGGAAGAAAGGCTTCCTGAATCCTTGTGGGCCTACAAAACTACATGGAGAAATACAATAGGACATTCTCCCTGTGAACTTGTTTATGGGAAAGAAGTCCTACTCCCCATTGAGTTCCAAGTCAAAACCTTCAAGATGGCAGTTCAGTTGTGGATGGATCTATCAGAAGCCCAAAAGCATAGAATGGAGCAGTTGAATGAGCTAGATGAGATCAGACAAGAAGCAATCCTAAGAACTGATCTAGTTCAATATCAAAGAGCTAAGTGGCATGACAAATACATCAAAGAGAAAAATTTTCAAGAAGGAGACTGGGCATTGCTATTTGATTCCAAGTTTAAAGACTTCAAAGGGAAATTTTAGACTCATTGGCTTGGGCCATATGAGATTGACAAAGTTTTTAGCAATGGATCAGTAAGAATCAAAACCATTGATGAATTTCAAACTCCTCTTATTGTGAATGGTCACTAATTAAAGATATATCATAAGCCACTCTCAAGAGAGGAATTTGTCAAAATCTTTCAAGATAATTCTGTAATAAGGCTGGTGCAGAAGAATCCTTCCTCTCCACCATCCTAGCCTTTGTTCTTTTCTGTTCTAAATAAATAAATGTATAAGCTTGAAAACTAATCACTGATTGGCAGTATTATACAGAAAATACATGGCAAAAATCAGGAACTCCTAACGCCCTATATTTTCCAAAAAAATAAAAACAAAAAAATCCCTCTCTTTCTCATTTCCATTCCACTCCACTTCATTTTCATTCCACTCCACTTCATTTCATTCCACTCCATTTCATTCATCTCATTTAATTCCACCAATAAAAGTTTTTATGACCATTTTCATTCATTCAGTCATGATTCATCCATCTCATTCAGTCATATGATCGTTGAGACAGTTTCCGCAGCTAGTTGTTTTTTCGCAGCTAGCACCCTGTCATTCAACATTGGCAGTTATATAATAGGCAAAAATAATAAAAATCAAATTCAGGTATGACTGAGGGCATATTATGAAGACATGGGGCACCTAAAGGCATCAACAAGGGGCAGTTGATCAAAGGTTATGGACAACAAGTGGAAAAAATTCCAAGGTATGAGTAGAAATTTATTTCAAATGGAATTCAAAACACATTTTTGCATAGTTATTAAATCACAAGGTCCACTATATGCAATGATTGGCATGATAGCGTATATAACCATTCCAAGACATTCCTCCACAAACCATGCATTTATTTTTCCAACGACCTCATGATTAATCCTCGGATTTAACTCGTGTTTGGCTGCATTTCTACACTCCACCTGTAATTATGGGACTTGGTCGATTTGATTACGGCTCTCCTGCACCGCATAAATTTTGCAGCCATTTCATGAATGTGTTTATGTCTACTCCACAACCATCCATTTTAAAAATTCTTCCGTCACTTCCCTACTATTTTATTGAAGCCACGGCTACATTACCACCTCATTCACATAAGTCTTCGCTCCATTCTAACAATTCACTTCCACTACCTATCCTCTGTTTTCCACTTACAGTCACTGGTTTTCTCCATAAACCCTGTTCACTTCCACTAATCCAGCCATCTCACCTCCGCTAAAACCTTCTCACACAGACGAATTGTTAGAACAGAAGGAAAGAATGGGTCTGTTGTTGAGGGCAGAACCAGAAGGGCCCAAGTTTATGGAGGGGTACCCACAAGTAAAAAACATATTGAAAAAGGCACGATGGCTTCGATTTATTCAAAAGTTCAGAGGCTATAATAAGGAGATTACAAAAGCTTTTGCGAGGTCTTTTAATGGCCTAGAGGTGGAAATTGGGGACCTCAAGTTTACAGTTACCGAGGCATCCATAGCAGCTACTACAGAACTCCCTCAAGAGGGATAACGCTGGTTCAAGAACAAGAGTTTTGACGAGAAGGCTTGGAGGGTTATCCTACGCAATCCAGGTATGGATGTAACTATATTTAAATGAGGAATTCCTTTCCATGCTTTAGAAGAGAAGTGGGCCAGTTTACTATTGATTATTCAAAAGTTCATTACGTGTGAAGGTTGTTTCAGAGCAATGTATATGTATCCTACTCGACTGTTGATGAAATCTCGTTCAAACAGCAAACACAAGGACATAGTCAAAAAACCACTTTAAATTCTCTTTTATGACTAATATGCAATGATATTGATAGCTTAGGAGGTCCAGGTGAATGGAAAGAATCTAGAAAAATGTGTAGGAAAGATGCAAGTTTGGGGCTCAACAAGGTCCGCGATCTAACCTGTTTCTATGTGCACTTGTGATCCCTTAGTGACCTGTGGTGCAGCTTCCGTGCAACCCTACTAGGGGCGCGACCCGTATAATACCCAAGATCCTTGTTAATTAATTGATTACTTAACTTGTGTGTGTAAGATTTATGGTTATTACAACATATTCATCAATCATAACAGTGCGCGCAATACATAAATGGATATAACCATAAAGAAGATAATTCCCAGCAAATACATAGGAAGATGAATCAACTTCTCTTTGATTAATCTTCAATATTGCTTACAAACTCAACACCACCCTGCGCACTCAGCTGTAGACGTTTGCGCACTCAGCTGCGGACTCTACTTGGCATCTATGCACTCAGCTACAGAGCCTCTTCCTACTACTACAACCCAAGACACTTAGAACTCTACTCTAAGCTCGAACCATTCCTTCGCTATTCATCTATTCATCCATTCTTAACTATCTTTACAACTTAGAGACTCACTCTATTTATACAATCTCGTGGTCCACAGACCATGGGTAGGCTGAATTTACACTAATGTACAATACAATGGTTAGGGTGGACAACCATATGATTCAATTGTACACTTCACACTCCACGCCCGTAATTCGCGTAGTTTTATAGCATCTTTGACCGAAAATTGGGCTTTGAGCCCCAAAACTTGCCATGGGGGGGATTCCATGCCCAACAGGCCCCTAACAAAATCATCATGACTCGTCCTGAGTCACTCTGCTGGTGTAGCAATCTTGGCACGGAGCCCCTCCAATCATTCCTTTGCTTCCTAGAGGTCCGCGGCACATTGATCTGTAGTTTTCTGGATTTTCTCCACTCTCTTGACTAAAGTCTCATTGCCAAGGAAAACTCCCTATCTTAAGGCATGCATCACCTTCATCTATGAGTGCTTTCCTTCAATGTCTGCAGTGATGAGGAAGGCCTCATCAATCCAAGGCTGGATGCACGCTTTAAGGACCTCCTCTTTCTGCCACACAACATCCACTTGTTCCTTCAATGCCTTTGCCTATTGTAGCTTTGCAAGCAGCTGGGTCAGGACAACTGTCTGTACCATACTGTGTACACTGTCATACTACACCTGAAGCTCCCATGCCTCCATTTCCAGGCATTGTATGTTGGGCTCCCCTTGCAATGAAGTGAGGGCCACGAAGGATTCGTCCAACATAGCAGTGCAGTTCTGTAATGCCTGTCCTAATTCTTCTAGCCCTTTTTAAATAGTGCCAGTGCGCTATTCCCTAACTTCTAGGGGTGTAGAGAACTCTTCCTTTAATCACAGCTCGACAATCTAAAGGTTGAGGTCTAGCTATACCCTCGTTTCTTCCTCCTTTTCCTCATGGAATCCACTTACAAATTGGTGAATCCACTCCGTTATTGGTAAATATGCTGGGATGACCAATTCCGGGACATTTCTATAAGCATTGTCTACCACTTGCTCCAGTCCTTGAGTCTATGCAACCAGTTCATCATGCTATCAGCTGACCTATTCCATATTGATATTTTATTAGCCCAATACTTGTAGCGCGCTACCTTCTTTGCCACGGAGCTTGTCTGTGATCCCATCCTCTAACTAGTACAGGGTTTCTCATGGAAGTGTAGCCAAGTTTAAGCCTAGTCCCTTAATTCTAGCCACCACAACTTGGTTAACTTCATTCACTGCTATTAACATGCCCTTGGGGAACATGAAAGTGTTGGTCATTCGGGTGCGCAGTATCTGTTTCACCTATGATGTACTGGGTGTGACATATGGGAACATCGTTCCTATTTGTGGGGTTTACACCTATAGTTCCTATAACTGTGCACTTAGTGCCCCCAACATAGTGTTCTGCTCTTTCATCACCTCTTGGAGCGTGTCCTTAGTGACATCGCGAACCGTTTTTCCAATGTAGAAAAGATCACATTTTGTAAGCATGATTGGGTCGATAGATGTCTTTGATTCCTTAACCTTCTTTCTAGGCACCGGTTTCTCAGGGATGCGTAGTCGTTTTGACTGTTACGAGGTGGTTTCAGGGTCTGTGCGCTCTTCTGGTATGTCTTGGTCGATATTCGTGAAGTGGCTATCTTTCGGTAGTTCACCCACTATCAACAAGATGGATAAGAGCAACCATGCGTATTGGAAGGTCTTACCTTGCTCTTGGGCCTCCTTGCAGTTTGTCAAAAATTCCTCACAGAGGAACTTCACCCAATTGAATTGGACCCCCTCCATGCATTGTTTGGCCCACGCAATGACAAGCACTGGTACTTCATTGGTGCAACACTTTCACATTAATTTGTTGGCTAAGAGCTGGGTGGCTACTGATGAGCCCCAAAAATGGATAATTATATGGGCTCATTCAGCCTCCTAATTCGACTTAATTCACCATTATCATTAGTTTATTGCATTTTTTTTATTATATTTATGCTAATAGAGTGAATTGGGTTAGTCATTATGCCAACAAGTCTAATGGGTGCTTTGTGCAGTGTTTTGGTCAATTTTGAGACAAAATCAAAGGTTTTAATGAGCACTTGGCAGCCAAATTCGTGGAAGAACAAGGGAGAGGATTTTTAGGAATGTGTCCCCTTTATTTATGGGCCCTTACCTCAAATTCTCCACCATCAGCTCGGAGTTCAAGGGCCACCAAATCGATTATCACAAGGGCAGCCAAGCAAGTTAAGTAGGATTGTTGTTAACTACAAGTTTTGGTAGCCGAGTCCCTATAGTTTAGGAGGACTGTTGGGGTCCTCAATTTGTATAAATAAGAAGGGTTAGGGCCTCATTTTGGGTTAGCCAGTAGTTATTCATTTTGTTGGTAGAAGTTAGCTAGTTTGTAGTTCGATTTTAGTCATTTTTTAGGCAGTAAGTTAGCTTTGCATTTCAGCACATTTTCAAGTTTTCCTTGTGGACAATTTTTGGAATGTAACTATTCTTTTGATCAATAAAGATGAATCCAGCTTTGCACCAGCTCTAATCTCTCTTAGGAGGCTGTAGCTCTTGGGGTTGGACCCATCTCAAGTGCCCAGTACCTCCTTTGTTTACTTTCATGTGTCTTTGTTGCATTCTTAGAATAAAATCTGTTATTTAGATAAAAATATTGCTTTGTTACTTAGGTCGTTTTTGATGATTAAAATAGCTTTTCATGTTAAGATTTAGTTGATAGATTAATAACAGGGAAGAACTTCAGAAAAAGGCCATCAAGCACCTCTTATCTCACCTCTCCCTCAGTGGGATCGTGAGCTGGGACAAAGGTGACCTCGCTACCACCAAAAACATTGTCTTTGCTTCACCATGCAAGTATTAGTGTTGGATTCTTAGTTTTCGAACTTGATATCAGTTTTGATTGCATGCTTAGGTTTATGATTGCTTAGTTGCATAGTTATTTCATCTTATTTCATTGCAAATAAACTTCTATTCCATTTCTTTGTTGTTCTAGGTTAGAATAGGCTAACGTAGATAGGTCTTTGATTTTCCAAGTCATTGTTTGTGTCGTTTGAAAAACAACTTGCAGAGCACCTGTTATACTCCTCTATCTTCCCATTCTCCATCAATCCCACCTTCTCCATCCTCTACTTAGAATCCTAGCCTTACATTTGCCACATTTGCTCACTTTGCCCTAATTCCAATATTTTTGTGCAACATTGTTTCATCCCTCCTTGAACAAATCTAACCATCCGCGCTACTCCTCAACTCCATCCACCAAGTCTTGAACCTCCTCACACCCCTATCTCACCTCCATAATCATTCCTCCACATTTTTCCCTCCATACATCCTCCAAAGTCTCATTTCTGAACATCCTATAGAAAATTACAGAACATCCTGTAGAAATTCCAGAACATCCTGTAGAACCCCTGCAGACTTCCTGTAGAAGCTCACGAGTGAATTTTCGTGATAGCCAAACTCTATGAAACTCTCTGGAAGGGTGTTAGGGACCCCTTAGGCCCTATCTGAACCTTCCTGACCTCTTTCAAGCATTTCCTCTTGCTGATCCACCTCTGCACAGTCAAAAGCCAGTTAAAAGCACATGCATGATAGTTCTAACAACTTATTCAAAAATACAAAAAGATGTTTTTTTTCAGATGTTACTATAGAAGTAGCTTAGACACATGCATTTTATCTTCCTAAAAGTCAATGGTGTTCCTTTCTATAGCTTTCATCATTTTTCTTGCATCAGTAGGGCTAGCTGGTAAAATTAGGGTTTGCTAGGGTTTGCGTTTTCCTTCAGTTTCTCAATTTCTTTTCGCAAATAGATTAGCTTCCTTCGAGACTATCTTCCATCCATTAGTTAACAAGCTTCTTCTCAGAGCTCATAAAAGTTGGCTTGAGCCCCTAGCGGACTTGTGCCAGCTGACCAAGTGACAGTGGCGGCAAGAGCTAGTACTTGTGCATACAACATCGTCGCTTCCAAGTTTGTTACGAACTACTGGGTTGATAAAATTAAAGAAGGGAGTCCCAGGAGTTGCAGCATTATTGCTGCAATACTAGGGCCCACCATCTTTTTGGCGCCGTTGCCAGGGAAGTGTCAGAGTATTAGTGATTTCTGCTTTTCTTCTATTTTCTACTACAACCTTCTGCTAAGTAGTTTATTTCATTTCCATTCTGCAATTTCATTTCCGCAAAAGTAGAGTAGACATTTCGTGCTTTCATAGGTTAGCATTTCAATTCCACAATTTCAATTCTAAAAGCATTTCCTCTCGCCAATCCACCTCTGCACAGTCAAAAGCTAGTTAAAAGCACATGCATGATAGTTCTAACAACTTATTCGAAAATACAAAAAGATGTTTCTTTCTTCTTCTTCTTTTTTTTCCAGATGTTACTATAGAAGTAGCTTAGACACATGCATTTTACCTTCCTAGAAGTCAATGGCATTCCTTTCTGTAGCTTTCATCATTTTTCTTGCATCAGTAGGGCTAGCTGGTAAAATTAGGGTTTGCTAGGGTTTACATTTTCCTTCAGTTTCTCAATTTCTTTTCGCAAATAGATTAGCTTCCTTCGAGACTAGCTTCCATCCATCAGTTAGCAAGCTTCTTCGCAGAGCTCATAGAAGTTGGCTTGAGCCCCTAGCGGACTTGTGCCAGCTGACCAAGTGACAGCTGCGGCAAGAGCTAGTACTTGTGCATACAACATTGTCGCTTCCAAGTTTGTTACAAACTACCGGGTTGATAAAATTAAAGAAGGGAGTCCCAGGAGTTGCAACATTATTGTTGCAATACTAGGGCCGACCAACATTTCACAATGAAACAAATTACATTTAACTTTTGATCAAATACTAATAACAAGTTCAGTTTGTATCTACCACAGTAAATCAAATATTTACATATTTACATTTTCTTTTTTTCCAGGGCATTACATCTTCCCCCCCTGAAATTGGACATCGTCCTGATGTCTTTCAGCCATGAACAACCTTGGATAAGTCCTTTTCATCAGTTCTTCATCTTCCCAAGTGGCCTCATCAGGCCCAAATTGCTGCCACTACACTTTAATTTGTGTAATAACTCGTTTCTGCAGCGTTACTTCTCTCCGGTCGAGGATGTTCAACGGTTCGACCAAGATTTATCCTTTCGGTTCAACTTGTATGTCCTGCTAGTTGATTACATGCTTAGGATCATAAACATATTTTTTAACATGGAAATATGAAAAATGTTGTGGACCCATATATGACTTGGCAGGGTGAGCTGGTATGTTACCCGCCTGATCTTGGCCAAGATCTAAAATGGTCCATAGAATCGAGGTGCCAACTTAGCGCACCCATTCCATTATAACATGCTCCTTTTTGCTCGAATTCTCACATACACATGATCGCCGATTTGATACTCCTTAAGTCTCCTTTTCCGGTCAGAAAAACTCTTTTTCCTATCTTGGGCTGCCTTCAGATTAGAATGTATTTTTTTAACCATTTCCTCCATTTCCTTAAGCATTTTGGGACCTAACATGAATCTTTCATCCATTCCACCCCAACTTGAAGGGGTGTGGCACTTTCGCCCGTACAGTACTTCAAATGGGATAATTTGCAGTGATGCATGATAACCATTATTGTACACGAACTCAACCAAGTGCAGGTAGTTCTCTCACTTGGTTGGTTGCTGCATCACATATGCTCTTAGCATGTCTTCCACCACCTGGTTCACCCATTCCGTTTACCCGTTAATTGTGGGTGATAAGTCCTACTGAAATTCAGCTGTGTCCCCAATTCCTCTAACAGTGTTCTCCAAAAAACTGATGTAAATTTTACATCGCGATCGAAGATTATAGTCTTTGGTAACCCATGCAGCGTAAATATATTTTGCATGAAGACATAGGTGATTTGCACCACTCTGTAAGTAGATTTCACCGGTATCAAATGTGTTAACTTACTCTGGTTATCCACCACCACCATGATGGAGTCATTATTTTTTCTTGACTTAGGTAAGCCTGTTATAAAATCTATAGAGATGGTTTCCCATTTCCATTCTGGGATAGGTAATGGTTGTAATAACTCCGCAGGGTGTTGGTGTTCTGATTTAATTTGTTGGCATTCCAGACAACGTGCCAAGTATCCAGCCACATCTCTTTTCATGTCCTGCCAATAATATTCCTTTCGAAGGGCAATGATCATTTTCTGATAACCTGGGTGTCCAACATAATGACTCATGTGATATTCATCCAAAATCAGATTTTTAAGGTTGTTCTAATTAGGCACGTACAACCTTTTATTATAGTATAGTAGTCCAGTAGCATCCAGAACAAAATCTGGTTGTTCTTCCTTACTGGTTGGGTGCTGAACTTGTTGTTTTATTTGCTAATAAGTAGCATCTTGTCCTGCTGCTCCTTTAATCATTTCTCCCAAGGGGTTTCCCAACTCACTGCAAGAAATATCGTATAAACATTGCAGCTTCCTACTTAAATCATCCGCCACCTGGTTTTCTTTTCCTTTCAAATGCTTGATATCAAAATCAAAACCACTTAAGAAATCTACCCACCGTGCTTGCCTAGAATTTAAAGTGGGTTGGCTGAAATAATTGGTCAGACTGTGGTGGTCTGTTAGTAATAAGAATTTCCTTCCCATAAGATGATGCCGCCACATTTTCAAGGCATGAATGATGGTTGCCAACTCTAGATCGTAAGCGGAATATTTTTGCTCATGCTCCTTTAATTTTCTTGATTCGTAAGCTATTACCTTCCCTTCCTGCATCAACACACCTCCTACTCCTTTACTTGCGTCCGTGCACACGACATAATCTTTGTTCGGATCAACTATGATTAAAATGGGTGCGGTGGAGAGCAGGTATTTAAGTTTCTCGAAACTTTTTTGACATTCAAGGATCCACCTAAAGGCCCTTCCCCGTTTCTGTAATGAAGTGATGGGATAAGCTACTCTAAAAAATCCTTCCACAAACCGTTTGTAATAGCCTGCTAACCCCATGAAGGATCGGATTTCCGCCACATTTTTAGGTACCGGCCATTCCATTATGGTCCTTATCTTTTAAGGATCCACTGTGATTCCTTCCTTAGTAATTATATTGTATTTTTTATTTGAAAAATCCACATTTTCTAAACTTAGCGTATAGTTGGTGTTCTCGGAGAGTTTGCAATACTAATCTAAGGTGCTCTTGGTGCTCCTTCATAGTCCGAGAATAAATCAATATATCGTCAATGAAAATCAACATGAACTTATCCAAATACTGGTGAAATACATTGTTCATTAGACACATAAAAGTTGCGGGGGCATTGGTCAACCCAAAGGGTAACGCCACAAATTCATAATGGCCATATCGTGTTCTAAAAGCTATCTTAGCTATATCTTCCTCTTTAATCCTAGTTGGTGATACTCTGATCACAAGTCAATCTTTGAGAAAAATGTTGCTCCCTTTACTTGATCAAACGGTTCATTTATACGAGGTAGAGGATATTTATTCTTGATCGTCAATTTGTTTAGTTAATGATAATCCATACACATGCGAAGGGTACCATCTTTCTTCTTAAGGAACAACACCAAGGCTCCCCAGGGTGACACATTGGGGTGAATGTAGTTTTTGTCCAACAGCTCCTGTAATTGCATTTTTAACTCCGCCAATTCTGGTATGCTCATTCTGTACGATGCTCGGGATACCGGGGATGCTCCTGGCACTAATTTGATGGTAAAATCTATATCTCTTTTAGGTGGCATTCCGAGAATCTCCTCCGGAAACAAATCAACAAATTCCCATATCCCAAGAATATTCTCCATTGTGGCTTTTTTATCTTTCGAATTGACATATCCCACTTGGACAACATAAATCTGACATCCTTTCCAAATGTATTTTGCTAACTGTGAGGCGGTTATGGGACGAATTTGCACTGGCCGCTTGATTCCCTGCATCTCTTGCTTTATTCTGAGCTCATCCTTATAACTGATAGTCTTGGTTTTACAATTAATTATGGACCATTGTTTCTCTAACCAATCCATACCAATCAATATATCGTACGAGCCAAGGGGAAGCACATTTAAATCTGTTGTAACTGACTATCCTGCTATTTTTAAAGGGCAGTTTTTGACCTTAGCAATTACCCGTCTTTTTTCCCTTGTTGCCAACTGAACTACCCAAGGATCCTCAAAATTAACAGGTTGCAACTTACAATGCTCCACAATTCTAGGACTAATGTAACTTAATGTTTCACCAGGGTCAATTAAAATAGCTATAGCAAGGTCTAAGAGTTTACCTTCAAATTCCACCATGGTCGGCTGGTACTCTTCCTTACGATCCTTCAGAGCAGCATTAATCTTCGGTAGACTCCATCCTACATCGCCAACCATAGAAGCTTCATAGACTTGGGAAACTTTTTCATTTCCTTTTCATTGAGGGTATTTTTTAACGTAATGGGGTCCACCACAGCCCCAACATTGCACTAGAGGCCTTGTTGTCCCTTCGTTGTCTATTTTTTCAGGTTGTTCATTGGTTTTGGACTCAATGGGGGGCTTTAATTGGAGCAAGTTCTTCTGTATGTTTCTGCTATTTTGTCCCTTGGGAAACCCTTTGTTACCACCACCTCAATTACCTTTAGTATTTCCAGTCAGCTTGCTTCTTTTCTTGTCAACCCATTTCTTGCCCAGAATTTCTCCCTTTTTCCTGCCTTGCTGGTAGCAAATCCGAGCTTTACGTATGGCCTCGTCCATCGTCTTTGGGTTGTCAAATTTTATTCTTTCCCTCATGCTCAAAGGTAAACTACTGACGAAACTCTGTACCTTAGCCTTTGCCTCCTAAATATAAGGCACATAATGGAGTAATGAAGTAAAACGAGTGATGAATTCATCCATAGTTTGTTGTCCCAATCATAGGTCATGGAACTATCTTGCCTTTTTGTCATAGAAGCGTTCTGTCAGGTACATTTCTTTAAATTATTTTTGAAATTTTTCCCAAGTGATAGTTTGTTCACTCACTCTTACCATCTTAACCTCTTCCCACCACAGGGTGGCTTTCCCCTGTAATTGGAAATTGGCCAACCTTGCCTTAAGATTGTGATCGTAATCATACAACTGGAAATATTTGTTCATATTAATAAACAATGCCTCGGTTGCCTCCTATTCTTCGTCAAATTGTGGCAGTTTGATCTTGTGGAATTCCCCTTGCAACTCTACTCGTTGCCTTTTTGATGTCTGTTGTTCAGAGGCATTATCAGAGCGTTCCTCCTCCCTTCCTTCTGACTCTTCGGGTTCTGTGTGTTGATTCTATTCCCTTGACATCCTTTGTTTCTCAGCACTGGGATTCAGTGGTTGCTAATTTTGCTTGTCAAATAGGCTCTTTATAATTCTCTTATGTTCCATTGTTAACCTTGCATTATCCTCCCGCAATCGGGTCATTACATTTTTCAATTCCTGCACTGTCTCCAAAATTGCAAGGTTTGTATTGCAAGCCTCCTCTCCAAGCTATACCCATAATTTGGGGTTATTCTTTGCAGGTCCTTGACCCACTACAAATATGTGTGACGCACTGTCTACTCTCTTCATATTGTCAATCTTTCTCCTGGACTTAAACATAAAATAACATATGAGTAGTCAAGCATAAAAAAAAAAATTAACTGCTCATTAGAGATGGAAATAAATTATATTCAATCTGTCTATCAGTTCCAATTCCCAAAGGCCACGGTTTTTGATACTGAGATCTGATACCACTTGTAATATACCCACGAATTAACCTACGTGTAATAGTAAAAAAAATATATTTTTTTACAATGTAAACATATCCTATACTACCCTTGCATGCTTCTAAACACAAACGTGTCAACCTTAATACTACCTATGCGCAGGCATCACAATGGAAATGGCTATGAGTAAAAAGATATCTTGTCATTTATGTGTGCAATTGGAAATATCCCGCGGAGGGCAGAGTATTATTTGTCGGATTTATTGTTGGTAACGTTAGCTCCTTACACCTAGTCTTGGCATTTACTTATGTTGGCTATGTCACGTGATGGGGGTATGATCTACGTACCCTCTGCTTCCGGGCCCTCGGGCTCCTTCCTCAATCTACGGTGTGGATGCAAGGTAGCCCATCCAAGGGAAAAGCTGACTCGATATGCATATACCCAGTTAATTGTTCCATTGAGGTTTCCAAACACATTTTTCCTCGACCTTGCTACAACTCCATCCTCCTTCTTGGCGCCGAACACGTTCAGAACCTCTTCTTGTCGATGAATGGTTATGGCTCTAATGCTTTTCCAAGCTTCAGATTGATTTGGACCTGGTTTTTAACAACGGTTGCATTGTGGTAAGAATTCACTATGTTATCTTTAAGTTTTTCTTTGATTTCCCACACCCTTTACTATTTTCCTTTGTTTTTTGTTCAGCCCGAAATTCTAACATGCTTCAGGTTTGTCTCTATTTCTGTGGACGAGGAATATGGGTCTTTCTCTAGCAAGATGTGCACGGGTGCGAGTGGAGCTACCCAGCGTTTATGTACTATCCTCTTAGTGCTCAGCTGACAAGTAAGTTCCTATGAATTTTCCGCATTTTATTTGTTAACATAAACATTCTACTGCAAGAAATGAAGGGTTATTTGCAAGGAATGAAGGGTTCTTTTTTCTTTTTCGATTAGTAATGGCCCTCTGGCCCAGTCCCTTACGGATTCTCCTCTTTTCTTATTATACAGATTTTGGGCACGATTTGAGCTTGGCAGGTTTGCCCAGCTCCTATAAGGATTGGGAATGCATCCCTCGAAATGGTTTTTGAACTGTTAACCATGTTTTTTTTCTATGAGCCCTCGAGCTCTCTTTGCATTTGCTATGTAATTGTTATATGAAACCAACTCAAGAAAAGATAGAAAAGATAGATCAACACCTTAGAATTCAGCCTCTTCGTGGGGGCAACCTCCTTTATATTACATAAATGAAAAATTCTTGGATGATACAAATGAAAAGACTTCCTTTCTATATATAGGAGTCTAAGGGGTCATAACATAATCAGAACCGACATAACAATAATAATGTAAGGGCACAATAATAACAATAGAGTGCTTCTGTGGGGCACAATAGTAACAATATGGGCACTACATGGGTACATCAATATAATAAGTGGGTTGTACTAATAACAATAACGGGTTACACTAGTAGTATAGGGGCCTAACATGTGATATGCGATTGCGATTGCATCGCATTACAACCTACTTTGCGCCGAGGGTCGATTCTTTAATGCCGACATATCTATTACTCTGATATGGGATATGCGGGGGCCAATGGTGACCTGCCACTTTATGCCTCCTCATTTGCTGAAGGGATTTTCCATGTCATCCAATCTTGCCATGTCATCAAGTCAACCCTGAACTTTGAGTTTCTCTAACTTATATATACGAGCTTAGATTTCAATTCCATTCACATTGTTGGATTCAAAATGACAAGATCTGTGATCTGAAGCTAAGATTATCAAGATTCAGACACTTTGAATTTTTGTCAATTTTTGAGCTCCTGATCACTCTTCCCCCCTAAAAAAATTTTGGTCTCCAAAAGTTGAAATAATCTACAACTGCTTTGTACTTTGTCTGCACCGCAAGTGTCCTACAGGTCATCCTTCCTCCTCCTTCCCCTTTATTATTCATAGCCATAAGCGATGAGCCGACACCTTTCCATGTCACTATGGCCATCCACAGCAACATCCTTCCCAATAAGAATTCCAAAATGATGACCACCTTGGAATTGCTTATTTGAAAAATACTTATCAAGGATAAGATCCTAAAATAATTTTGTAAACGAACCCAAACAAGCTTCACATAGTGAATACTTGTATAACTTGAGTGCTACACACATTTGGAACATATTAAATGTGTTGCAACTACTCATACAATATTTTTAAAATGCTTTTTCAAACTACAAGTAGAAATGCATTTTACAAAATCGAATAAACTTGACTCCCAAATTTCTCCATTCAAATTGACCATCAACAAGCCAAACTAGAATTGTAATGCTTAAAGAAAACATTGGTTCATATAAATGATTTATTTATGAAGATCACTTTTACAAATTACCCAACTATGGGGATATGCAACTAGTGCAAAACAAAAATTTACAAACTTTAGTTGGACAAATAGTTCGCCAATTTCATACTCAACCAGGTAAATGGACCCTCTATTTGAAATTTCTCTTTTTCTGAAGCTACTTAAGGGATGGTCGCATCTTGTGCCACTTTTTCTTTTGCCGCTTCCTCTTCTGGTGCTTGCATGATTTTCTTGCCCTTACCAGGATGAAGTTGTGGAGACAATTTCCAACACTTCTTGACCTAATGCCCACTGATATTGCAGTTAGTACAAAAGTTCTTTTGAGCTCCTCTCAGCTCACTTGTCGTTATTCTTGGATGATATTTTCTCTTTTCGGTCTCGATTTTAGTAAACATAAACATCTTCCTGATGATTTATTTCCTTTTATCACACCTATCTACACAATGGTTATATGAAAGGAAAAAGGTGCATGGAAAAATTTTCCTCAACATGTTATTCAAATCTGCATGTTGTTTTCCAACATGACCAGCATTCGAATTAACAGAAGGGTTATACCTCAGTTTGTTGTCCTTTGGCTTATGCTTCCTACATGAGGAAATTGCATGGCAAGAAGACCTCGTCTTTCCTTCTTCTTCAACTTTTACATCTCTCTTTGGAAATGTTCTACACTTTAATTCCTCCTTATGCTTGAGGAACCAAATGCGAACCATTTCTGGATGCAACTCCCAACATCTTGCCTCCTCACGTCCTTTCTTACAGTAAAAGGAACACGATATCCATGAACTGACACTAGAAGACCACTCTTCTTTTGCAACATAGCCTAAGCCTTTGTATTTAGGCCTCTCCTTGGCCGCAACTGGAATTTTAATGCCTTTCTGGTTTATGTCAAGGCCTCCTCCCTTGTAACCCATCTTCGTCAAGAGCTTGGATCCAATGCCTTTACTGTGTTTTTCAAAGGTTGCAAATGAATTTATGTCAATAATTTCACAAAAGGAAGAAGCATGTAAATTCTTACCATTTTCTTCATCTTTCGATTGAAACATGAAGATGTTTTTGATTTCCCTTCTGATTCGAGAAGTGTCCTCTTAGTTCTTTCAGCTGCTCGTATTTTGGTGTTGATGGAACCTCATCTTCCACATCATGTGGATAAAAGGTACAAACTTTTCCATCTACCTTCTCTGAGGGACTTTCAACACTAGCATCTTGCATAATAGTTGTAGAAAAACATGAAGATTATGGAGAAGATGGTGGTTTATCACCATTCTTGTTACATTCTTCTCTTGGAGAGAATTCTCCTCTTGGAGGTCTAGAGCTTTCACCTTACAATTTGGTATTCCTCTCTTCATAAATAACTTTCACCATTTCTGCCATGTCTAATAAATCCTTTCTAAAATACTTCACATCCTCTGACATTCTTGCAGGCTCTCCTCCTTGGTACATCATTTTCTTGAAGCTTCTACTGCAATTTGACATAGAACTTGGAGGTAGAGATTGTATCAATCTCGCTCTCCTTTCCAAAACCTTCTCATCAATGAGCTTCAAAAAACATTCACTTGCAAACATTAGCCAATTCCTCCTTGAACAAATCAAACCATAGCTCTGATACCACCCTGATTTGAATTCGGGCAGATTAGTAATGTTGTGCTAATTCCCCTCATCATAATATAAAAATGTGCTTGAGGTTTGTACTCCAAAATAGCAAGTAAAAGCATTAACTTTATGTGTTTTCACTTAAGTTAGTTTCATGAAGAAAATTAAAACATGAAACCAAAACACTTAATGGAGGCATGTATCAAAAATAATACACCAACCATTGATAAAGGAGTTCACCCCTCTTGAGCTACATCTCCTTGGATCAACTCTAAAGGCATGACCCCTTCTCATTATGCTCAATATCAAGAAAAGAAGAGTACATAAGTTGTTTAAATGGAATAGCTAGTTTCTCCTTCAAAGAAACAAATTCCTACAAAATTTCTCACTCCATACACATGTTAACCTATAGTTAAACATGTAAATATTTAGCAAACATAGGAATATTACACAAAGACCCAATACTCCAACTTCCAAGAACATAAAGAGTACTACAATCCACTTGAAGTACTTAAACAATTCGCTTTCTCCATACACATATAGAGAAAAGAAGAAATAAAGCTATGGCACTCCTGTAATGGCTATTGTAGAAATCACATGGAGGCTGGAAGACCCCTGCAAGGTCATCTTCACCTTCATACTCCTCCATAAACTAAATCAACACTTTGGTTGACTGGAGCACACATAGGATTCACTTTACAAAAATCTTATCCAAAAGTGCTATTTTGCTCCTGAAACCTATTCCAATGAGTTCAGAATGCCCAAAAAAGGCTATCTAGCCTCTTTTTGCAACTCATTTGGTCAAAAATTGTCTTAGTTATGACTTATGTCAGTCTTTCCACAATTTCCTCCTCCAAATCTGGCTTACTTCCAGTTAAATTCATTATCAACAGTTAACACTAGCGGTTCCACCGAAATCAACAATCCCGCCAACTTTCCCGCCTATATCTCAGTTAAGGGCCGCAGTGGTCATGTGTGGAGTGGTTAGTGTGGTTGTTAAGGCTACAGGTCTGTAGCCCTGTTGGATATCGCAATCGGCGAAGTCCATCAACGTACATACCGTTACATCAGGCACTCTGTGGACCCACCGGGGTTATTAAATACAACATATAACATATCGTATCCGGGAACCCCATCGCAATTGCAATCGACGCCTAAACCTTCAACATATCAACCCAACTTGCATTCTATGATAACACGGACCCGCCATGATTATAAATCTCAATGCATAAAACATTGCATCCTATAGTCCTATCACAAACG
This sequence comes from Pinus taeda, assembly GCA_000404065.3. Lineage (NCBI taxonomy): Eukaryota > Viridiplantae > Streptophyta > Pinopsida > Pinales > Pinaceae > Pinus > Pinus taeda. The sequence goes on from APFE031251711.1 coordinate 21,926, forward strand.
GCACTTTCCCTCCACTGATATCAAAGTCCATACACTGCAATGGCAACGGACCCACCAAGGTTATATAATACAACCTATAACAATATCGGGTTCGAAAGTTCCCCCATGGAAAATCATAATCGGTGTTATCTTCGGTGACATATATATCAACGGGTACTGAGTGAAATATGCGATTGCAATATATCGCATCACGAACTTGATTGTGCCAGGGGCCGATTCTTAAGATTATGTGATATGCTATTGTGATCGCATCACATCACAACTGGCTTTGCGCGGGGGTCTAATTGTTTAATGCTGGCCTGTCTTTTTCTCCAATATGCGATATGTGAGGGCCAATGGTGGCCTGCCACTTGGTGCCTCCTCATTCACTGAAGGGCTTTGCCATTTCATCCAATTCTGCCATGTCATCAAGTCAACCCTGAACTTTGACTTGCTCTAACTTCTGCATACGAGCTAAGATTTGAGTTTTTTTCTTGCACCATAGGATTCAAAATGATGAGCTCTTCAATCTGAAGCTAAGGTTATCAAGATTCTGACACTTTGAATTTTTGGCAAATTTTGAGCTCTTAATCACTTGGGTTTTTAATCCTTTGGATTTAAAATATAATCCCTTAGGTTTATAATATTAATAATCCCACGAGTTCATTAATCCCTTTGGTTTATAATATTACTCCCTTCAGTTTATTAATCCCTTGTGTTTATAATAATAATCCCCTAGTTTTTTCGATTCCTTGAGTTTATAATATTAATCTCTTGGGTTTATTGATCCCTTAGGTTAATAATATTAATAATCCCTTGGGTTTGTTGATCTCTTGGGTTTATTAATCCCTTAGGTTTATAATATTAATCCCTTCAGTTTAATAATCCCTTAGGTTTGTAATATTATTCCCTTGGTTTTGTAGTATTAATCATTTTGGTTTATCATTCCATTGGGTTTATATCAATCCCTTGGGTTTATTAATCGAAGGGTTCTTATTCCTAGGGTATAAGATTATTCATAGGGTTTATAATATTAATCCTTGGGTCTAATATAAATCCACTTGGTTTGTAATCATGGTCAACCATGGTCCAACGTCACATTGTGACAAAGATTTTATCAATATGAAAGTAAACCATGGTCCAACATCACACTGTGACAAAGATTGTCTTCATAAGAAATTCGATCATGGTCAACTATGGCGCAACGTCGCACTGTGACAAAGATTGTCTCAATATGAAAATCAACCATGGTCAACCATGGTCCAACGTTGCATTTTGACAAAGATTGTCTCAACATGAAATAGTATTCATAGGGTTTGTATTATTAATCCTACGGTTTAATATATCCCTTGGGTTTATAATCATAGCCAACCATGGTCAACGATGTTCCAATGTCACATTGTGACAAAGATTGTCTCAATATGAAAATCAAGCATTGTCGAACATAGTCAACCATGGTCCAACGTCTCATTGTGACAAAGATTGTTGCAATATAAAAATCAACCATGGTCCAAAGTTGCATTGTGACAAATATTATCTCAATATAAAAATCAACCATGATAAACCATGGTCAACCATGTTTATTTTAGGGTTTATAATATTTATCTTAAGGTTTATATACCTTGGGTTTATAATATTTATCCCTTCTATTTAATATTATTCCCTTAGGTTTTTAGTACTGATCCCTTTGGTTTATTATTTCCTTGGGTTTATGATATGAATCCCTTGGGTTTATTAATCTAAGGGTTCTTATTACTAGGTTTTAATATTATTCACAGGGTTTATAATACTAATCCTCAAGTCTAATATAAATCCCCTTGGTTTATAATTGTGGTCAACCATGGTCCAACATCACATTGTGACAAACATTTTCTCAATATGAAAATCAACCATGGTCCAACGTCACATTGTGAAAAAGATTTTCTGCATAAGAAAAAAAATCATGGCCAAATATGGTGCAACATCGCACTATGACAAAGATTATCATAATATGAAAATCAACCATGTTTAACCATGGTCGAATGTTTCATTTTGGCAAAGAATGTCTCAAGATGAAATATTATTCATAGGGTTTATAATATTAATCCTATGGTTTAATATAAATCCCTTGGGTTTATAATCATGGTCAACCATGTTCCAATGTCACATTGTGACAAAGATTGTCATAATATGAAAATCAAGCATTTTCAACCATGGTCAATCGTATTCCAATGTTGCATCGTGACAAATATTGTTTCAATATAGAAATCAACATGGTCAACCATGGTCCAACATCGCATTGTGAAAAATATTGTCTCAATATGAAAATAAACCATGTTTATTTTATGGTTTCTAATATTTATCTTAAGGTTTATATACCTTGGTTTTATGAGATTTTTCCCTTCAGTTTAATATTATTCCTTTGGGTTTTGTTGATGCCTCTAAAATTGTTGCACCAACATTGGGGGATAACCACCTGGTCTGAGCCTTAAAGCAACTCATTTTCCATTTGGTATGGTGGCTCCGACTGGATAGTATGGGATCAGTTTCCTAATAAAGTGTGATTTGATGAATGGGTGTCTAAAATATATAACAAGATGATAGATGGTTTGATTTGTAAACTTATGAAAATATACAAATAGATCTATATAACCTGAATGATTTAATATCAACGCGATTTATAATGATTTCTAATAGACAAATGATAATGAAAATTAATCACTTACCTACAGAAAGTTAAGCTTGAATGATGATCACTTTGAATAAGTTAAACAAAGTAATATAAAAACATATTTCATATTAGAATAATATCAATTGTTGACATATGTATTCAGAATATCAATTCTAACTTATTCAAAAATGATATAATATAGAATTGTGTGAGACATGTACATATAACAACAATATAAAATCAAAGACTGTTAATTGCATAAAACGAGACAAAAAGACACTGATAAAAGTACCATATGTATTTGAGTCTTCTTATGAAAATAACAATCAAGTTCGCTCTTCTTATTCTGGAAACTTCAATAAGATACAAAAATGCAAGTCCTCCTGAAGTCCCTTTACAAAAAGTTTGAACCTTGATCTACTGCTTTCACAAAAGTAAATTAAGAAGTGCAGAAGTGATATCTTCTTAAATCTAATTTGATACAATTTGAGGACCCTTTCTTAGTTTACATGAAAGGGTCTTTATAGGAAAAGTAAGAACTAATTATTCGTACAAAGTGTTTAGGGAGGTTAGAACAACCTTCCCTAAAATATGGGATTACATGTTCAAAATAGAAATGTTGATAACATTTTGAAAGATGCATTGCGTCTACTATTTATCCTGCGGCTTTAGCTGATAAATCTCCAGCATAGCTTGGATTTCTGGCGGATGACTCATCCCAGAGTGCAACTGAAGTGTGTATACTTCATCCGAGAGTTCTGGCATCATGCGTTCAATAGTGTCAGTGAGAAATTTTATCATCATTCGCTGGCTACGTGGCTTAACTAGGTAGAGCCATTATGTTTCCCAATTGAGGCTTGTTAACTTTTTAATTGCTTCCTCTTTGGTCTTCGAATCTTGTGTCCATTGTCTCTAAAACTTTAGCTTTTGGAAGACTTTCCGAGGAACATTCAAAAATTAAATTGGCAATGTGTAGGTTATCATTTATCATCTCAATGATGTTATTCATTATTGCCCTGGCCCTTGAGGTTACTCTTTTTGATTTCTTCAGCTGTATATCCCATTCTAAAAATAATATTTCCTTATGAGATTCTTCAATTATTTGCAAATTAGCAGTCCTTCTTTTGTGTTTTTCCAAGAGATGTAACCTGTTATTTTATCATCTGCATCTTCAAATTCCATTCTGGAATTGACTGCTTTATCTATCAATGTCTTGGTTTTGATACACAATGGGTAAATGAGAGATATCTTCCTGCAGAGTTGGACTAGCTGTTGAAATAACAGAGTATTTATCTCTAAGGATTCTTTTACAAACTCTTCAACCTTGGGATTTTCTTTCAACTATTCCATTGAGAATTGGAGTTGCTTTATCTTCTCTTCCTTAGATTTTATCTCTTCCTGATGTTCTAATTTTAGTTTTTCAAACGCTTGATGGAGCTGTTGTTGTCTTTCTTTGACATGATGATCAATAACCTGTTTTTCCATCATTAATTGTTCCTCCAGTTGCTTAATCTTTTCATCATTTTCCTTAACTAGTTGATTTACTTTAGTTGCTTTATCTATTCTAGTAGTTGTATATGCTCCCGCACACTAAGACAATTTGTTAAAGTCTTCAGAGGGATTAACCCTTGAGTATTTCCAAATGATATTCATAGATTCATCTTCAAGAATTGTTGTTGATGTTTGCTCTATCTTTATTTTCTTTTTTTGTCTCTTAACTACAGCTTTGTGTTTAGGGATGTAGAACATGTCCAAAGGTGGAATTTCCTCAATGCTCAGTGTAATCTTTGATAAAGGATGTTCAAGGATTACCTCAATTTCTTTTGGAGTTGCCTCCTTGCTGGACAGTTTTTCAACATTAGGTTTTGAATGATGGAATTTTTTATTAAGGGGGGTCCCAGTGTGATAATATTTCCTGTATCATCTTGACCTTTGATTTTTTGGTCAAATTGGTCCCACTCTTTGATTAATATTGGATCAATGTTAGCATCTGCACTTAGCTGTTTACTCAATTTGTCACTTGTCTCAACTCCACCTAAATATTTCCTTGTATTATGTTATGTGCTTTGCTTTATTTGTTGAATGACTGGTACAATATTCAACAAGTCTAGTGGTACTATCTGAAGCCTTTTTGTTCTATATTGGATGAATTGGCCCATTTTCTTTGAATCTAGCTTGATGTTTTGCAGTTGAACTACTTGTGAGAATGTTTCTGCTGATCTGAATAGGTCATACAATTCATCCTTCTCATGGATGAATTGTTTAACCTTCACCTGAGCAATGAAATTGTAGGCAACTTTGTTTGGGTCAGACTGTCTTTTAGGGATTGAAGCTAGATTCCAACCCTTTACTTTTCAGCCTCAATTTGGGCATGTTTGTAATCATGCAACGAATAAATGCCATAACGAATAGGAAAGGTAGACCATAATAGTTTTTTGGCTTCTTTAAGATTTCTAGTGAGTCCTTTTTCAACTGTTTGATAGGCTATCTCCCTAGCCAATAGTTTGCCTGGGACATAAAGAGGAAGGACATGCGGGTCGGAGATACTTCCAAAAACCATAATGTATGTGAACAATTCCTCCCCAAACCAACTGCCAATTGAGGTTAAATCAATAGTAACCTCCTCGGAAAGCCAAGAAGCTGGTTTATTAAAAATAGCTTGATGAATGGGTAGGATGAAACCATGACAAATTCTGTAGAAATTGTTTCTTAAAATGGCGTTTCCATAGGAATTTATGGTAAATATGGATAGGAGTTGGGTCCTAGATAGTCCATTTCCATCCCATAATGGGAAACGCGGAATTAAAATAGATGGTATCAACTATGTAGGAACTCATAAAAAATGGGGGAATGACTTGAGTGCAGACATATATGTTTTTCCTGTAGTCAAGGATTTGGACGGCCATTTTATCTGAGAGAATATTATCCCAATCCATTACATAAGAGCCTGATGTTGCTTCTATTAATGGAACCATTTCAACAGAAAACTTACTAGTATTGGAATATCCAAACAGTCTACACATCATTGCGGCAGCATAACAATATGGAGATGCTAGGGAGTCTATAGAATACATACCCGATGCTTCATGTTTGTGTTTGTCCGGGAAGTGTCTCCATTATCTGATGGGATCTAATTCTACTTCATTTTCTTTCAAGAATTCTTGGAGGAATGATTTGTTGTAGAACTTTTGGGGTTATGGAAAATGATACATTCTCTTCAAGTCTTTAGGCTTGAAAGATCCAAACATTCTTCCATCAGCTGGGAGGAGCGCCCTGTCTGTTATATTGATGCTTTCAATCACCCATTTTACCATATCAGTATATGGAAAAATCTTTGACCGGGCCATTATTCGGTGAAGAAAAGAGTTGGATAAATCGTTAAGTGTATCTCCTGATGGAACAGATTCATCAATTGTTATATGCACAATTGTTACCTTCGGATTTTCTTTTTCTAGCGTATCATATATGTCTTTCCACGTAGTTGTTCCACAATCCTTACATGTAGTGTTCGAGATTAACACAAGCTTTTCAGGTCCTTGCGCTGTTGTAGGGTGTGGAATAACTATTGTCTTTTTAGTCTTATTTGACATTTTGTCTAGTTGCAAACTTCTGGATTCAGACTAAAAAATGACACAGAGGGTAGTGATAGGCTAAAAAATTTCAGTGCAGCTTAAGCTTGTAGAGACAGTTTTAACATTAACATAAACGAATATCAAAGCGGTAACATTTAAGCAGAAAGATTTTGAAATCTGAATTAAAAATAAATACGGGAAACTAAATCTTCTCAGGATCGCGGTCATAACTGTCATTAATGTTTGGTCGTAACTAATGATGTGATACTTTAATGTTCATTGTGTAGATCACATCACAATTTTTCAAAGGTTTTTCTTAGAATGTGTGTCGTGATGTTTCCATTTTGCGATTAGCAATTTTTATATATTAATATTTATGAAATATTTGAATTATTATAGAGCAATCGCATATCGCATATCGGGATTTATAAATGTCATATTCTTAAGAGTCCTTTGAATCTCTGTGGTTGTGATAAATGATGAGTTGGCACATAGAGTTGGCGAATTTCTAACTTAGAACATGTTTTCCCTTTGTTATTTTCATTTTCTGAATCACTTTATTACCTATTTAACATCGCATCGCAAGTTCTGGGGTGAGTGTTACATGTTTCCGCTAAAATTGCGATATGCGATAAGTGTATGTCGCATCGCAAGTTTTTACTAGGCTATTTTCCTTTTATTTTGGCGGTATGTAGAATACGATGAATATATCGCATTGCAAAATTTTAATGGATCATTTGTAAAAACATGCCTTTGGAATCAGCGATATGCGATATGCGATAGATTTATCGCATCGCATGTTTGTAGATGAATTGTTTTCAATTTATATTTAAAACCTTTGCGATGAGGAGTTTGCGATAACTCAGATTGCATTGCAACTTTTCGGGTAAATGAACCTTGGCCTTAAGCAAATGCGATTTGTGATGTGCAATTCTTAGAAAACTTGTAAAGCACTTTTTATTTAAAAAGCAAGAAATAAAGGAATCTATTCCTCTCTAAAGGTTTATTTCTTTTTTGACAAACAAAAGGGACCCTATTTCCTATTCACCATCTTAAAATATTTAAAAAAAAAATGAAATGGGGGGTTGTTGTATAGCACAATAGGTTTGTAATCCCTTGGGTTTTTAGTATTAAACCATTTGGTTTATTATTCCCCTAGGTTTATAATATGAATCCCTTTGGTTTATTAATCTAAGGGTTCTTATTCTGAGGGTTTAATATTATTCATAGGGTTTATAATATTAATCATTGGGTCTAATATAAATCCCCTTGGTTTATAATCATGGTCAACCATGGTCCAACATCACAATGTGACAAATATTTTCTCAATATAAAAATCAATCTTGGTCCAATGTTGCATTGTGACAAAGATTTTCTGCATATGAAAATCAATCATGGTCAACCATGGTGCAACATCGCATTGTCACAAAGGTTTTTTCAATATGAAAATCAACCATGTTCAACCATGATAATTCTATGGTTTAGAATATTTATCTTGGGGTGTATATACCTTGGGTTTATAATATTAATCCCTCGGTGTAATATTATTCATAGTGTTTATAATATTAATCCTTGGGTTTAATATAAATCTCTTAGGTTTAATTAATTAACAATAATTAATAT
>APFE031251711.1:30246-93955 GCA_000404065.3 Pinus taeda
TATTAATATTAAGTCTATGATTAATATTAGATTTATACCATTAATGTTTATTATTGTTTTTCAATCACATTTATTAATGTGGTTGGGTTTATAATATTAATAATCATGTGGGTTTATCAATCCCTTATGTTTAAAATATCAATCCCTTGAGTGATCCCATGGGTTTGTTGATTGCTTAGATTTATAATATTTATCCCTTAGGTTTATAATTTTAAACTTTTGAGTTTATTAGTCCCTTAGGTTTATAATAGTAATAATTCCTCGGGTTTATAATTTAATCCTTGGGTTTATAATATCAATAATCTCTCGGGTATATTAATCCCTTGAGTTTAAAATATTAATTCCTAGGGTTTATTAATCCCTTGGGTTTAAAATGTTAATTGTTAGTGTTTAATAATCTCATGGACTTCTAATATTGATTCCTTTGATTTGTTGATCATTTAGGTTTATAATATTTATCCCTTGGGTTTACTAATTCATTGAGTTTATAATATTAAACCCTTGGGTTTATTAGTCGCTTCAGTTTATAATATTAATAATTCTTTGGGTTTATAATTTAATCCCTCGGGTTTTCTAATCCGTTGGATCTAAAATATTTATTTATAGGGGTTATTAATATATTGGGATCAATATTTAAAACACAAGGAATTAATAAACCCTAGGGTTTAATATAGAGGGTTCAAACCCTAGGATTTAATAAACTAAATCTTAGAGTTTAAATTTATAATATATTATTGTTAGATATTATATTACTAAATATCATATTATATATATAAATATTCTCTTTATATAATATATATAATATAATAATATATATATATTATATAATATAATTCCAAATAATAGTATAATATATTTTAGTTTAATATATAGTTTATAGTTTAATATTTTAATATACTTCAATTAAATTATAATAGAGTATACTGAAAATTATATTAAAATATTGATTATTAAATGATAAAATAATGGTAGAGATAAATACATATTATTAATAGTAACTAAAATTATTATATTTTATATTGGGAATTTATTAAAGATTTAAATACTATTATTATGTTAATATGGGAATTATATTATAGATTTAAATAATTATTATGTATTAGCAGAATTTTTATGTAGTAATTAATATTATATTAATATAAAAGTATAATTATATAAATAAAAAATAATATGACTATTATTATTAATATAGTTATTAATAATGAGAAATAGTTAATTTTTAACAAAATGCACCTAACATTTATTAATGTGGTGGGTGGTGGATATATTCATATCGACATCTATCAACCATGTTGGTAAATGTGGTTGTAGATGTGTTTCATATACGCCTATCAGTGTATATCAACCACATTGGTAAATTTGGTTGTGCTAGTTCTATGTGATTTGAAGTTGTCCCTCTGAAAAGAGAAAATGATGATGAGGTACTTTCTTTCTTTGAAGAAAATTTACTTCCTAGATTTGGTGTATTGGTTCATATTATCACTGATAATGGTCCTACATTCATTTCTTATAAGCTTACGGAATTAAATACTCCTTTTAGTAATCTTATTACCCACAATGTAATGGACTTGTTGAGTCAACTAAATATTTAATCAATATTTTGAAGAAAATAATAGATGATAAATCTAGACAATGGCCCACCTTGCTACTACATGCTCTTTGGGTTGATGAAACCACTGCTAAAGTATAAATTGGTTTAAATCCCTTTCAATTGGTTTATGGACAAGGGTCAATTATGAATGTTGAGTTACAATTGGCTTATTTCTATCTGGCACTCCAAGCTGAGTAATTTACAAAAAATAATTTAATTAATCAATATCACAATTTGTTAGCTTTAGATGAACAAAGAACGTAGGCACTAAATCAAATTAAGAAGAAATAAGGACATGTTAAGAGATATTTTGAAAACAAAACAAAGCATATAGTATTTTAATTAGGCCAAGAAGTATCAATATCGAATTCTTCACATGCAAACAAAGGGAAACACACTAAATTTCAAAAATTATGGAATGGTCCTTTTAAAATTGATGTTATACTGGGATGCAATTATTTTCTATTAAAATATGAATATGACCGGTTAATATCCTATGTTGTCAATGGTTCTAAAATTAAGAATTTCAATGATCCTATTAAAGAAATAGTGTAATGTTGTCTTACTCAATAAATCTCACAGTCATGATTTTTTTTTTGCTTTTATTACTATTGTTCCTTTTGTTGTTTATTTCTTCTTTTATATTGTTTTTTTCTTTAATTTATTTTGTTTTTATGATTGTTGTTTTTCTCTTCTATGAGTTCAGAATTAGAATGCATATATATATATATATATGAGCAACTAAAACAAAGTTGTCAAAACAACAATGTGTTTGAAAGGACAAGGACTTAGTGACTCCTACAAATAAGTATCAATTATCAACTTTGAATCTAGAGCATATATAAATGTTCTCTTCATTCATTCAAGATTAAAATAATTACTCCCTATTTTCTTTTTGAAAATGTTCACTTAAATGCACTTGTTTTCTGATTAAGTTCTTGATACTTAGGTGAGTATTTTAGATTGTGAGGGGAATTTTAGGTTATTGGTTTCAATTTAACAGTTTATTGTACAAAACCATGATGTTCTGAGTTCAATATAGTCACCTATATTTCCTTGTAGATTTTCCATTTGTTGATACCTGTTTTTGATTTTTTTTTTTTAATTTTGCATTAAAACTACAAAAGTGTCCCACGTTGATTACCAAATTTGTCAAATTTGACACCAAAAAAAAACAAATCCCTTCACTATGACAATAGCTTAGGGAGGATGCCACATGAGAAATTTTAAGGATATTAGAATTTAAAGAAAAGCACATACAACTGCAGGAATCTATGAAGGATGTGTGAATGTTTGCTTCAGCTCCAAGATTAGTGGTTTGGTTCAAAATGTTAGTGTGTATGCAAATATATCATATCCTACAACTTTATATGGCATCATTACAATTATATGCTTGTGATTGATATCATGGTTATAATGGAATAATTAAAGGTTTAATTAAAAAATAATATATGTTATATATATACCTTGGTTGGCAGAAAAAAGAGTTTTGGTTCATACCATTGGTTTATATGTAAGGGGATGTATATATGTTGATATTCCTCTTGAATTTGGTATTAAACATTAGAATTTTTTATATATTCAACATTAATATCAACAAGGTATCCAAAGCTTATGTTGCAACAACACACATTAGAATGTTGGTTTTGTTTTTAACAATCATATCATTTATATGTTCAACGTTTACGGTTTGTTTTGAATGTGGGATGGCATTATGGTATATGTTTTTCACTTTGTACATGCCATATGTGTTGGTTGACATGGAATATGTGTTGGTTGACATTGCATATATATGTTGAGCTGATAGAATGGTATGTGGCATATCTGGAGATACCTTTTTGAAGGAAATGACTGGCATGGATTAAATGGGAAGGTGGTGAATTTAATGCTCACCTCTATTAGGCATTTGATCAACGACTGAGATTTGTAGGTATTTTGTGATTGATGATGGAGATGGAATGCACCACATGGGGGTTTTTCCTAGGTTTTGTATGGAAATAGACCTATAGACTTGTGTTTTCCCCTTTTCTCTTGTCATTTTGTTTGTTATTGCTATCTTTGCGACTCGTTTTTGGATGTCTTCTCCTTGTGCATGAAATAATTCCTTGTATGTGTTTTTCATTGTGAGATTCAAACTCATTTTTGTCAGAGACTTAGCACAGAAAGAGGGAAACCATGCATTGCACTGTGTGTTCACCCTCGGCATCTAGAAGTTGGGTTTTTGCACGACATCTCTAGGTATTTTTGGCTCAAATTATGGTTAATTATGAAAATTAAAATACTTGGTTTTTATTGGTATATTTTGTATTGGTCATCCCTCACCCATACACAATTAAAATTTTTTGCTTTTCCCTTTGTAAATACTAAAACTTTTGTGCACCCATTTTATAAATTCACTGCTTGTTAAGTTGACTTGAATGTATGGAAATTTTTATACAGCTTTAGTTGTTTTTTCTACTTCTTTGTTGTATAGGAAGGAAAAACATATACCATACACTTTTGTTGTAAATGATAAATGAAGAGCCAATGAATTCTGTCATGGATTCTATGTACAAGGTCAACTATTTCCAATTCTATGCATCTAGTCATTCAATATATATTCATTTTTTATCACCCTTTCTTGTCATTACTAGTCCTTAAATCAATTTTGTCTTATGCGGTTATCTAGAACCGTTAAAGAGCTAAGTAAAATCTCCGTGCACTTTTCACAGGTTTTAATCATGTTGAATGTATGTACCTTTGTTGTAGATCTATTTTGACATATGGTTTAGATTATGCAAGGCATATTGATTACCTCCCTAGTGTAAAATCAAAATTTTAAAGGCATAATTCCAGGAGATTTGAAAGAAGAATGTTAAAGAATAAGAAATAAGATTATGCTCTCAATTCTAGAAGCTCTTTTTACCACGTTTGTTTCAGCTGCGTGTTTTCACTTCCTTTTTCCATGATTGATTCTATTATTTTTCCACATAGAGTTTATTAATATTATTGGATGTATTCTTTTGTGATATTTTACAAGTGACATGAGATGGAATTTTTATTGGTTATTTTCTATAGTATGTCTCATGCTTCTAATATAATTTTATGAATGAGTTTCTTCCGTAGGGGATCAACTAGGCAAGGTTGTGGCAGAGGTCATGATAGAGGCAACAAGCCTCTTAATTTGTGGGAAAATGGGATAAATAAGAGATAACATTTTTGGTACATTTCAATGTAGATTTTGAGGAATTTCACCAACTTTCTACTAACAGATATTTATTCCTTAAGTCACCTAATGTGTCTTTCCATCCCTAAATTTCGCATGTGAGACATCATTCAACTTTGCATCCACATCCAAACGTGCAAGTAATTCTTGAGTAAAACTAAGATAATTATGGATGGAATTCCATTCCCAACCCACCTCATGAAGAAAACTAGGGATTGGGTAGAATAATTTCGGTTATTGCCAATCAACCACACTCTTCCGATAGTCATTTTGAGCATATTCTTTGAAGTGTTAAACCCTAAGTATTCTATTAATACCCAAAACCATAAGAATATGGAACTAGATGGGTACTTTCAATTTACTCTTGACCATGATATTCATCATACTATTGCTCATTCTACTAATAGTCATGTTGCTCATCATTATACTAGTCATATTATTCATGTTCTCGATGACCCTTTAGTTTATTTAATTCCTAATCAATATACCCCTATCTTCTCACAAGTGCATGGTGTTAATGAGTGCCTCAACCAATAAAATGTTAGTCTTAACCATGCCACTATAGCTGCTCAAGACATAGAAAAAGGTAAGGAAATAGAAGAGAGTTCAAGTACAAACATTTTAGATGAGACTTCTGAAAGTTGGCCAGCACCTTCAACAAAATATCTCTTTCCTTATATTTGTCATAATTTAGCATAGTTTGCTTATAGGTCCTAACATTCCAAGGGAATTTAGTTGATGAATTTTAAGATTTATTTTTCAGTTATATTTATTGTATTTTGATGGATATTGTGGCACTTTTCAGAAAGATGAACTGACAACAAGAATTGATATTTCAACACTTTCTATCTATATATTTTTTTATTTGTAAATGATACCAATCATTTGATGATTGTGTTTTGTTTTAAGAAATGCATATGTGGGAGTTACAAGGTCATGGATCATGCATTATGGTAATTTAAATAAATTCTAAATTTTAAACTAAAAATTCTAAATAGAAAATTGGATCCTCCCTTCCTAATGAGCCATGTAGCCAACCATCTACCTTTTTTTAAAATTCCATTCTTTTTTTTATTTTTTTCGTCGTCATATCAACATTAGTTTCCTTGTGATAATTATTGGGAAAATTTGGGTGGGTAGAGTTGAGTACAAAATTGGAAAAAGAACAATCATTTTTTGAAAACTGTTTTGGCAACTCTTGCCACATATGTTACAACTTGCAAAAGGAGAATATGTCAGAACTTTTACACAGATAATGGTATGATTTAGTTTTCTTTCTTTATTTTTGAGAAGATTCATTGGTCTTGATTTAGAGATATTGAGTCTATTAGATCTACTGAAATAGGTTCTCTTTTAAAAATTAGTAATGAACGGGGTTATTAAGTTCTTTGTTTGTTACTAAAGGTATTATTTTATAATTTTGGTAATTAATGAGTGTTCAGTGTTGTTGATTCTCTATCATGTCCAATCACTGATACTTTTACAGTAGCCATAGAAATGCCCAAATGTTTCTATACGAACTAGTTGCAGCGAGGCATGAGCTTCATTTCGGTTGTTCATTTCCTACATTTGACTCACGCAGTCTTTAAATAGTATCATTTGTAAAGAGATATTTGTCATAGAATCTCATATTTGTTGATATTGATTCAAGATGTCCGAATAATTTTTTTGAATGAACTCGACAAGGAATTTTCATCTGGTTTTACTATCTTATGCTTTACTTTTTATTTTCTTCTTCAGTATTTTGTGAATATTTGTGTATCTTATTGGGAATACAATTTCTCTTTTAGTCTTTAGTTTGTATTTTTTGTATTAAATTTTAAATTTCAACTACTAAAATTTAATTAGGTTATTTGTTTTTAGTTGTAAATTTATCTTAATGATGGTGCTTATTATCATCATTCATTTTAATTTTTCTAATAGATTTATTATAGATTTATTTTTTATTTTTTTAATTATATAAGTGGTTATTCACAAGGCTATAAAATCTCGGGTTGTGTTCGCATATTTCTTGGTCTATCCCACCAAGAATTCAAAAAATGTTGCAAGAATAGCTTATGCCATTTTTACCTATCAACATAATTCTTATGGTGGTGCTTTTTCACGAGGAGGGTTTTCCCCTACTACTGGGTACAATCCCTTTGGGAGTCCTTTGTTCTATAGGGGCACTTTCCCTGGGGGGAATACTTACACCACATTTATTAGCCCAGGACCTCAGCAAACTAGGATGAAATACAACCTTGGTATACATTCTTCTCCCTTTAACTATGCTATGGGGGGACATATGGTTTTTCAAGGGGTTATTTCCGTTATGATCCATTTAAACAGCATCAAATTCATTTTATGGCACCTCTTGTTGTTGGAAATAATACTGAGAGGGGGAGGTGAATCAGTATTAGCAAATCAAATACTTTTTCATTTTCATACTCAGATTCATATGCGCTACTTCAGTTAAGGATATCCGCGTATATACGCGACTGTGTTAAAAGAAACTAGCATACATCTAGTAACCTTTATGATTTATTTAGTCCATCTTCAGTGAATGCATCAGAACATTATTAACCATATGAATAGTAAACAAAACAGATCATCACACATAAAGAGAACACATGAACACCATGATATAAGGTGGAAACCCAATGTGGGTGAAAACCACCTGCTGCAATTTGTTTCTATCTTCCTTTAATAAGAAACTTCTTTTACAATGTACTGGTGCAATCCTTTACTAGTACGCAGGCTTCTACCTGTAGAAGGCTTCAACCTTCTTAGCTCTTGTACTAGCCATTCCATTTACTAGTACGTAGGCGCTGGCCTACTGAAGGCTCCAACCTTCACTCGTTTTCCAGCTACTCCTGGAAGGGAGCTACAACCCCCTTGCTCTTGTACTGGCCAATATGTTTACCAGTATGTAGGTGCCAGCCTACAATCATCCAGGGACCACGTTTCATACATTTTCATACTGGATCCATAAAACAATCACCATTGCAATACAACCTGCATCATCAATCTCTGAATCACCCAATACTGAAACCCTATCAGCAACACAGTCACCAGAGCACAGAACAGACTACAGAACTCTGCAACAACAACCAGATCCAATAGCAACTTCAAATATCATACTTCATACTATATACGCTACTTGGACAAACCCAACTTGCGTGTATACGCGCTTTTACCAAAGACAACCCGCGTACAAATCTGCAAATTCTAACTCATAACTTTGCAGCTATTTCAGACATCAGAACATACCCAGATCATAAAATTCATACAATAAAGATGTGTCAATAGATCTAGTCTATCCATAATCAAACCATATAAAGATAATCATTCCAAGCCTTGAGATCCTGTTCCATCGTTCATCATCCTCCACATGAGTGCAACCTTGGTTCAGATCAAGCAAGGTATCACCAACCCATAACCAGCATCTGGATCTCACACTTCATCAAACATTCATCACTTGTACACCCTTTTGGCCTAATGATCTTCTCCTTATATAGGTTTAGGCTTCTCTCAATACCATGGTCCAAAACCATGTAGAACCAATACCTTGGACCCAATACCTGGGGTCGTCATTTCGAACCAAATACCATGGATCAAATACCACGGACCAAAACCATGGTTTCTGACATGTACGTGCCTTTCCTTTTGTGAACCTGCGTGTATACGTATACGCGCCTTTTGCTCAGATAACCTGCGTATATACGCACTTTCATCACGGTCAGCCAGCGTAAATCTCTCTTTTGACCTACTGCACTAGATCTGCCATCTAATTAAGTTGACATCACCTGTATCATACCTTTGAGTGAGTTGCCATCAAGGACAACACCTGTATCATAATGCCAACACTTGCAACATATTTATCATCATTTAATTCCAAAAAAATAAACATTTTACATAATAATTAGTTCATGTAAGAGGTTGGAGATGAGAAGATCAAATATCATTTCAAATTTTCTCTAACCCCTTACTCCCAACTTCCCGACTTTCATAACTTATGAGGTCATGTATTCATATTATGTTGGAATTAAGAAAATTTTTGACTCCCAACTACACCAATATCTCTGACTCCTGACCTCCCAACTAGGTTATTCATTTGTTTTTATTTTTACATGATTTTTCAGTATTCATTGTTTTGTTTTTTTAAATAAATAACATTGGAGGTTCGATAGTCGATAAACCAATGTTCAATGAGGTTTTAAGATGCAAATAAAATCTTGGCCTTATGACTACACGAGTAGGGCCTTGGTTTATGATTGGCTTAATTTTTTTCTTTCATGTCGAGTTTAATGGAAATTAATGAACTAGTTAGAATTTTACAGGTTTTATTTATTTCACATGGCTTATGATTAATTAACTATTGTTTCTATCGAGAAGCTATTAAAAGCCCAAAATTTGAGTTTTCTATATTATATTTTTCTAAATCTCTTTATGAACAAAACTCTTGATTACCTGCAAAAGCAACAGTGACATTCCATCAAGTCTACTTTCTGTAGGTTAGTATCAAGTTTGTATTTGATTTTTCAATTTAAAATTGTTCAGATATTATGTTAAATTTCTTTTCTTCTTGATTTTTCTGCTTTGTTGTAGGTTATTTGAATATGGTTAACAAGGGAAAAACATAGGCTTCCAAGCATGTAGTTCAAGAAATCAAAATTAAAATGAAACCAACGAAAGCCCCACAGCTTGAATAAATCAATTTGAACCCTTCCCTCATTTCATATACGACTTATAGGACTCAAGATGCAAGTAAGCGTTCATGGGAAGAAATATTTAGTTTCTTTGAAGAAATAAAATGGGTAGAATCAGAAAATTCAGATGATTAATTTTCCTTAGATTATGAAGCAATTAGAAAAATATAATTTTATAAAATTGCAAACATACCCACAAAATTACCCTACTATGTTATGATAAGCTAGATTTTGACACATGCTCATGTTCCAACTTGTTCTATATTTTACCACAATCAGAACATGATTTCCTCCTCAAATTTTGAAATCCTTAGTAATATTTATAAGTTAAATCCTCCTAAAATTCTTCTGAACGCGGAATTTTTAAATGAATTCTATGATAATGTCCTCAAGAAGAAAAACAAGATTTATAACTTATTTATTCAATAGTGTCTCCATGATCGTGAAAGATGCAAATTGAAAATCAGGAAAGATCCTCCAATAGCAGTCCTCAAACCCCCTTTTAGGTATATTCTCAAGATTTTTTCTAAACTATATGGAGAAACTAATCTGAAGCATTGTAAATTTGAGTGGGTTCCTCTTATTTATGGCATTCACAAACAATAAAAAATATTCAATTGGGAAAATCTTCTATCTCAAAATATATCTGAAGCCATTAAAATATCCATAGGTTCTCCTCCTAGGTTTGAATAGGTTTTTTATATGTCTTCTTATCTTATGGATGTTTTCAACGGCTCAATTCCATTTACATTAATGATATTGAGGTACTCTTTTAATCATTAACAGATTATACAGGATTATACTGATATCTTATGGGAAACCTATTTAAACAATACTTTTATGATATCCACAATAATAACATGATTCCTTTATATGAATTTTTTTTGTAAAATCTCCCTCGAGAATTAATAAATATTTTCAAGAATCTTTATTTGATATTGCTAATTTTTTTGTTGAAGAAAAAAAATATTTCATCATAATTTATGGAAGTGAGGTAGAACCTCACTTTTTTCCAAGATATATTCATGATAATCTAGCTTTTAGAGAAATATCGCATCAAACAACACTCCATGTTCAAGCTAGAATGTTTCATAAAATGAAAAAGAAGGTATGGCCCAGCTTTCCTATTAAACTTGGTTAAAGTATGCTTAAAGATAGAGGAGATGTTGTAGTCAAAGTTGAGGAGTTACAGAAAATTTGGTTTCATTCTTTTCTCTGCTTTAGATATGACCCTAAAAATGTTATCATAAAACATTATAAATATATAAGATTATCAAAATATTTTTAATGTCAACAACCCTAGTATGATTATGTTTTTATTCATTCTTATCACTTTGACCAAGTAGCTCAAAAAGCTAATTTCATGGATGCTAAGGAGAAGGAGAAATTTCAAAATTTCTGGGAGGATACTTATCATTTCTATCTTAAATAGAAGAGTCTCTATAATTCATCTCCTCTTGAAAAATTAAAATTACCTAAGAAATTGACTTTCCAGTTTATTGATATTCCTACAAAACCTTCTTCTCCATTTGTGTTAGAGAAAAATGTTCAAGTACCAAAATCTCCAATTTCATTTGATCTTTCCTCATTATTATTATCTTATGTTACATCTACTATAACTCAAAAATAAAAGGAAAGAAATGTACAGAAGAAAGTAGAAAAGTTTCAAATCACAAAGAAAAAATGAGCTCAAGAGTAAGGTATTTCTATGGCAGAAAAGATGGTAATTGATGTTGAGTCACCCAACCAACTAGATAGACTACATATTTTTACAGGAATGGATGTTTTAGAAGAAAAAAAATTTCAAAAGTCAGTTGAAACCTAACAAAACATTCAAACAATTGTTCAAGATGTCAACAAATAAGTTCAACAAAGTACAATGGAAATCACCCCAAAGAATCAAAGAATTCACAAGGAGACAATTCCATATGTTTCAGAAACTCCTAGATCATCAATGCATATTTCAAAAGATTGGTCTCTAGACATTTCACTAACTCCTATCTCAACAAATATTCCATTTTTTTTTTCAATTTCTAGACTATTATCTAAGGTTGAACCAATCACTGAAATAGTTTCTTCCTTAAGTGTGTATTATTTCAACTCACAAACAAAATTAGTGGTTAAGAGAACCAAAAAAAGGAAGCATGGTTATTCTACTAAAATTGTCACATAAGTAAGTTGGAAAGCTTAAAGTGGTCATAATGAAAAACCTAAAGAGTCAATAGGAGTCCTTGGAGCTCTCATGAATTATATTCAACATTCAATTGATAATCTTTGTGATGTACATGAAAAACATTTGGATGAAAAAAAATGGAGCAAAACTAGAAAGGAATCATTTTTTTAATGAAGAAAAATGGAAGAAACATTCCACAATACTTAGAGAATGATTTACTTTAAGTCTTCAATAGGTAAATCAAAAGCATTATCTTGATAATTCAAATATGGAACAATTATGGCAAACAAATTTGAGTGATTTAACTAATCAGCATACCAAAGAGATTGAAGATTTGAATACATCCCAAGAAAACCAATTTCATTTTTCAAGGAGTTTGAATCTTTGCAGCAACAATTAAAGCAAAGTCCAAAAATTGTTGTATCTATCAATTCTTGAAAGAACGGGCTTTACAGGTAAATCAAAGGTTAAAAAAAGTTTAACTAAAATTTTACAAGCAGATGGATAATATCTATAAGCTTTTCATAGTGTTATTGTCCCTTATTGAAAAAATTGAATCAATAATGGAGAAGGAAAAAATTATAAATAACAAATTTGGATTTATTGTTAATTGGGAGAAGTAATTAAGTCCTTAGAATATTGTGAAATTCTCTAAGAAATAAATAAATCTTATGATTGCTTCATTAAACCAAAGAGATTCAAATTGTAAAGAGATTAAAAAATGGATTGAAGATGCAATAAATCTTTGTGACTTTGTTTAGGACTCAATATTGGATATTATAGAAGAATTTTATATGCCTCATACAAAATCCCTCAGGGGAGTAGTTATGTTGATACTTAATGAGAAATAAGTTGAAGATAAGAGAACAACAAATGAGAAATAAATTACGAAAATTGGTACATGGAATGAACAGGTTTCTTCAAAACTTTCTACAGCTTCCTCTTGAACAAATGAAATTGATTTCCAATTTTTCAACAAAATATAACCAAAAAAAAGAGGTACATTGAAAATATGTTATTGATGTATCATTTCAACATTTACAATTTTGTACCACTTCATCTTCAACAAAATTCTAAAAAGTATTTGGAATGGTTTGCATACATATGAAAAAATGCTCCTAAAAAGATGTCAGTCAAATCAGCTTCAACTTCTCAAATCGAGGAAGGAGATTAAAATGACCTACCTACTTCGAGGAAGAAGATGTTATGATTAGCTAAGATTTGTATTTTTAGTATTAACTTTAGTTGAGAAAACCTTAAAATGTTTTCTATCTTTAGTTCAAGACAAATCTTATCTTATTCAATTTTATTATTTATACAACCTATTAAGTTGGTGTAGGGGTTGGAAATTCTTGAAACTTAAGACTCTGATTTCGTAATCGGTGTTTTGATATTCAAGTTTTTGAAGACCATTTCATATTTTGATGAGTTTTTAGAGCTATTAGCTTGATATCTTGTCATTTATTTAATTATTTAATAAATTCTATTAGTATTTCTCTTCTTTTTTCATTTACATATCAATTTATGTAGAATATTAGAATGTGTTAGTGATTGTTTCTTTTGAACTAAGCATATATTATTGTTGAAATTACTTCTTATTTCATATTTATTATATGTTTGTTTATTCATCGACATTAATTTTTGATATTTTAAATATAGTTTAATGATATTCTCTCGTTGACGAGATAGATTTATTTATGTTATTTACTTTTAGTTAATTGCATGCAGTAAAAATATAAAAATATAAACAAAAAAAATTATAAATCCAATTGTTCATAAGCTCTTGAAAATAGAGCCAAAAACAATTATGTGGGCCTGATTGGACCCTAATTTTAGTGAAGGTTAAACATCGATAGTATTTTTCTTAATATTTTGTTTAAATGCTTGCCCATCCCCCCACCCATCTTGTTCGAAAATTTCTTAAGCTATTTCCACACACACATAGCAATTTATATATTTGTTTTTAGTAAATTGTAAATATTAATTTACGTAATATATTTTCCCTAATTTAGTTTTAATTTTAGAATTTACTTTAGTTTTAGAGTAGAATACGAAACTAGGCCTTTTTTCTGGAGAGTATACAAACAAACAAAATGAATAGGGGTCTAATTGGGACCCTGATCAGGCTAATACTCGGTTGTTGCAGGTAGGAATTTTTTCTCCTGACAACAATTTTGGGGCTAGAAGGAGGGCCACATATAATGTATGGATGATAATGTATCTGAATATAATATTCCAATTACATTATCTGATACTAGTACCTCTTCTATATCAGTGCATTCAAGTGAACCACAATATACTTCTTCAACGGTTACACATGTTCCAGAGTAAACTATAGTAGAATATGTTGAACTCTCTTTTTCCCCTATTCATCCTGAGTTACAGTTTTCAAGAGCTTACTCTTATTCATAGAGTAAAATTTTAGTTTTATCTCCTATTTTATTTACCTTTCCTAGAAGGAGAAGACCTAAACAAAAAGTTGAAGCTTTAATCCCTTCTTCATCACAAGTTAGTTATGAATAA
The DNA here is from genome assembly GCA_000404065.3 of Pinus taeda. Classification (NCBI taxonomy): domain Eukaryota; kingdom Viridiplantae; phylum Streptophyta; class Pinopsida; order Pinales; family Pinaceae; genus Pinus; species Pinus taeda. The sequence continues at coordinate 44,427 of APFE031251711.1, forward strand.
TCATATGTGTTTTCTTCTATAAAAAAATCCATTATTTCCTTTCGAGGAATTTGATTAGGAATAAGAAACTACAACATCACAACCAGTTACATCTATGAGCGTTCACCCCTCAATCACACCTACCCAAACACATCCCTTTTCACCTATAATTCCCACTACATATTTTCCAAGTTTTTTCTTATCTATAACTGAATTTGTAATTCCTCTACCTTTAACTCCTCCGCCCCAAAATTCTCCACCTTCAATACCTAAATCTACAATTTCTCCACCTTCAAATCCTTCAACTACAAGTTCTCCATCTTTTAGTATGACTACGGATGTTCAACCTTCGTTATCAGTTGGCGAAATTAACATTTTTGAGATCGTCATAATTTTCCTATACATCCTAAAATATTTCTCCATAAGGTTAATTCGGATGGACATATTTCTCGTTAAGAACATATCAAACAATTTATGCTTGTTGGCTTGAGTGGGCTTGGACCCAGGTTCAGAGTTAGTTGTGCTAACCAGCAAAACCCTATACTACCGGCCCTTTCAGCAACAACCAACTTAGAGCAAGTTGGAGTCTCACTCGAGGCAGTATTGGAGGATGCTAGAACCAAGTTTCTACATCCAAAAGGTTATGTGATGTGAGACTAAGGCGTTTCTTCAGTTTTAGGCCTGATCTGATCTTCGTGAACCCTTATCCATGAAATCTCCAAACTTAAAGCGATTTATAGTTAAACAGAGTTACGAACTTCACCTCAAAGCCTAAACATGCATAAATTAACATATAACAGTAGATCCATATCTTCGCGAAGTAATTAAGACAAACTTATAGATAATTATCATTCAACTGAGCATAAATACAGAAAACACATAAGTATATAGTTGAGAAACAAATTTGTTTCAATTATTCTTTATTATTCCAAATCATCAACATATGGACTTTCTAGATATTGCGCACATAGCTGCAGGGGCCCGTGCACTCAGCTACAGACTTACCAAGGTCTTTGCACACACAACAACAAGAGCCTTCCCCTTCACCCAAAATATAGAAAGATCTTACACTTACAGACTCAAAACATATCAAATCTCACATTTCACTAATTGACTTGCTAAAGCATCCCTTTATATACGCTTTCCTATTAAAATACCATGGTCCGTAAAACATGGGTGGAACTCAAAACAATACAAAAACTAAGGGGATTTGACCTTCCTAAAGTCCCTTGACTCCTAGTAACCTACATGCTACATGCTCCGCTCATTAAATTGTGGATACGTTTACAATATATTAACAAAATTGGACCCAAGGGTCCCTATCCCAATAGGCCCCCAACACAAAGATGCGACTCATACCTAAGTCACTCCACTGGTATGCTCTACTTCTTTGCTTTCAGGCTGTTGAATGAAGAATTCACTTGGTGAAGCACCTCCGTGCATTGTGTTGCTACCTGTCGAACTTCTTCGACCAACTTCTCCGTAGTTAGTCCTTCTACTACTATGTTGATTGTCCACTGCATTTGTTGCATACTCTTGAGCGTTCCCTCCACAATATATAAGAGCTTCCCTACCTCTTCTTCCCAAGGCTGAATCCATGTAGTGATAATCTGCAGCTTCTTCTGCAACTCATTGATATATGCTTGCAGGGATGTCCCTTCTTTCAATCGACTGAATCAATCCACAGGTTCTAAGGTGCACATTGTTTCCTTGATCTCATTGTACTGTAGTTTCTTATCCCGGATGGATACTTCAATATTTTTCACCTGTGGTTCCTCCTGTAATGAGGCCCAAATTTCTACCATTTCTTCGAACAGTTGGCTACAGTCGTTGATTGTAGCATCAAGATTTTCCCTATCTGTTCTGATGGCAGCCTTGCACTGCTCTCAAATCTTCGGTTGCAAGGTGGACTGTAGCTTCAATTGAAGCTCATTCATTTGCATATGCAGATCAAAACGAACCTTATCCACATGCACCTTATATTATCTAAATGCATCTGCCAGTTGCTGCACTTTTTCTTCTGAAGCATCCTCGGATTGAATTTGGAGCTCTAGAAGCTCACTGCATACTCTGGAAATGGCATGCTCTAGCTGTTGTCTCCACACAACTACTCATCACAATCTTGGAGAGCTTTGTTATTTTCATCACACATTTGTTGACTAGTGACCTTCGCATCTTCGATAATCATGAGTGCATATTGCTCTCGCACCTTAAGCTCATCTACTACACCCTGGTGTAGCTCATAAAATGTGTGCAGGGGGCAGTGTCGCAAGTTTAATACTCACATTCTTAGGCTATTTCACGCTCTCCCTATCTTCAACATTGTTGAGGTGTAAATATCCATCAGGCAGGGCTACAGTGCGGAGCTCTGAAATGAGTACCAACTGCACATTTCTTGATGTCATTGGTTCCAAACTCACTTGAGACTGGCTCACCTCAATCACACTCACTTGAACCTAGTACGCTTGTATAACACATGTTTTCTCCTGCAATTCCTTAAGGCCCTATTGGACCTTCGTCAATACCAATTGGTATTGCTCTTCAATGTGTCCCCGATATGTTCCATCGCAGACTCGACAATATCCCCAATTTCATCAAGGTCCCCCTCAGTGAGGATCATGGCCTCTAGGCCAGCAGACTTATCAAATTTGTGTTTCTTTCGTGCACCTCCCACACTTGTATTATGCCTTCATTTAAGAATAAATGGAGAATCGACGTCCTCCAGGTCTACATAGGGATCTTCACCACCCTAATCAAGTTCTTTTTTATGATGCTCTTCTTCTTGTTCGTGCTCAGGTTCCTGCATGGTATTCTTGTCTAGGTTAATGGTCACCTTCTTCTTTTCCTTCAGCGCATCTTTACTAGTCCCTGTTGTGCCCTCTATAATGTTTATCGAAAGGAGCTAGTCAGTCAGCCAATGAAGGACTAGCTGGGTGATATCTTCCTCAATGACCAAAAATAGCAACGCCATCCATTTCTTCATCAAATTATACCTCGTGCAGATATACACATGGTGGAAATTGGCTTTGAAGTTAGTGATGCACCGATATTCCTTGAATAGACTTGGTGACAACTGTGGCTTCTGGCTAACCACCATCAGCAGATTCATTTCAAATAATACCCAAAACATCTTATTTTCTATCATGCGGGTAGGGTCCTTTGTTGCCCAGAGCGAGGAAAATTTGGTAGCCTCACACAACTCTGGATATGTAGTGAGGAACTATGAATCATCTGATGTCCTCCAAGCTATCAACATGAATAACAATAAGAGCCACACGTAATGGAATTCTTTTCCATCTGGTGGGCTCCAGTATTGCAGCAACAATGCTGAAACTCCTGGGACTCCCTTCTTTACTTTTATCGACCCGGTGGTTCGTAACAAACTTGGAAGCGACGGTGCTGTATGCACAAGTACTAGCTCTTGCCGCAGCTGTCACTTGGTCAGCTGGAACAAGTCCGCTAGGGGCTCAAGCCAACTTCTATGAGCTCTGAGAAGAATCTGTTTAACTGATGGATGGAAGCTAACTCAAAGGAAGCTAATCTATTTGCAAAAGGAAACTGAAAAGCTGAAAGAAAATGCAAACCCTAGCAAACCCTAATTTTACCAACTAGCTCTACTGATGCAAGAAAGAGGATGCAAGTTATTGGGAGAGATTCCATTGACTTCTAAGAAGATGAATTGCATGTATCTAAGCCATGTCTACAGCAAAATCTGAAAGAACCATCTTTTTGTATTTTTGAATAAGTTGTCAGAATTATCATGCACGCGATTTAACTGTTTTGACTGTGCAGAGGTGGATTGGCGAGAGGAAATGCTTGGAAGATGTTGGGAAGGTTCAGAGAGGGCCTAAGGGGTCCCTAGCACCCTTCCTAAGAGTTTCACAGATTTTGGCCTTCAAGAAACTGCTTTCGTGAGCTTCTACAGGAAGTTTGCAGGGGTTCTATAGGATGTCTGGAGTTTCTACAAGATGTCTGTAATTTTCTACAAGATGTTCAGAAATGGGATTTTGGAGCATGGATGTAGGGAAAAAGGTGGAGGAATGAGTATGGAGGTGAAATAGGGGTGTAGGGGAGTTCAAGGCTTGGAGGATGGAGTTGAGGAGTGGCGCATATGGTTAGATTTGTTCAAGGAGGGATGAAATGATGTTGCACAAGAAGATGAGAATCATGGCAAAGTAAGCGAATGAGGCAAATGTAAGGTAAGGGTTCTAAGTGAAGGATGAAGTAGGTAGGTTGGATGGAGTATGGGCAGGTAAGGAAGGATAACAAGTACTCTGCAAGTGGTTTTTCAAACTGAACAAACAAACACGTAGGAAACCTATGACCTAGTTACTTCACTATATTTTGACCTAAGTAACAGCAAAAGGAAATGAACAGAAGTTTATTCGAAATGAAATGCGTCAAATAACTATACAACTAAGCAATCATAAACTAAATCATTTAAACACTACTAATATCAGCATCTGCAAATGAGGATTCCAACACTAAGAATTGCATGACAAAGCAAAACAACGTTTTTGTTGGCAGCAATGTCACCTTTGTCCCAGCTCACGATCCCACTGAGGGAGAGGTGAGATCAGAGGTGCTTAATGGCCTTTTTCTGGAGATCTTCCCAGTTACTAATATATAACCTAAATCTGAGCATGCAAAAGCCTATCTGATCATTAACCATGACCTATGTAACCAACAAGGTGTTAATATACTAAACAGAAATTATTTTGCAAAGACATAAAAACAAATAACAATATGTGAAGGAGGCCTTGGATCTTAGGTTGGGCCCAACCCAAAGAGCTACAGGATCCTATAAAAAAATCAGAGCTGATGCCAAATAGAACTGCTTTTCATTATCCAAAAATAATCATCAAGAAAGTTATACAGCAGTAGCTACAAGAAAACGAGTTGAAAAAATGACAGCACTCTAGTGCGAAAATACAACAGTTCCAAAAGTAAACTTCGAAGGCTGAGGCCTTCCTATTTATACACTACGAGGGGCCTAGCAGCCCTCCTAAATTCAAGGGACTTGGTTGTTCCAACTGCTAGTAAATAGTCACTCTTCCCAAAGCTCCTTGGTTGCCTTTAGGATTCGTTTTGGTGGCCTGTTGAGCTCGGAGTTGAGGGTGGAGATTTCGAGGAAGGGCCATTTAATGCCAGAGACAACCCCCCTACGAATCCTCACCTCAAGCTTGGCTGTCACCTGGCCCATAATTTCTTGGTTTTACTCCAAAACTTGTCCAAAAAACCTGAAATAACCACGTATTAGCCTCCCTGGTAGAGTGACCACCCTTATTCGTTTAAATAACATAAACATACTAAAAAAACATGCATAATCTATGAAAAATGGAGGATTGAACAGGGACAATTAGGCAAAATGAGCCCAATAAGTTACCCAATTTGGGGCTCATCACCATCCTCCTGCACTTCACGAAAATCATCTAGGAATTCTTGACACAGGTATTTTTCCCAATTGAACTAAACCCCCTTGTTGCATTGCGTAGTCAAGGATACCACTAGTGTCAACACTTAATCTAAATGACACTTTCGCATCATCTTTCCTACAAAAATCTATGGAGAAGACGACACAACTTTGTCTAAGATTGAATTGATGGAATATCCCTTAGACTTCTTGACCAACCTGAATTCACTTTTCATTTGATCTGCAAGCTTTTTCTCCTGTGACTTCCCCACAAAAGCATCTACGGGGTTCGTGCCTTTATAGGGAAAAGTTGTGATTCTCCGGATCAACATGTCGTCAATTGGGATGGGCTGCCCTAGCCATAGACAACCATCATGGACTAGCACCAATAACTAGCGCACACAAATAGTGTTGATATTTCTTCAGCTGAAGTGCAAAACGTACATCATATTCAATAATCTTGTGCACTCAATATCGGCTGCCCATTTCATTGGTTCAACTATGGTGAGGCATGCCTCATCATAGTACACCATCTTTAGATACTTGATGGGTTCTAGCTACAAAAATTTCTCATGGTCTCCCAAATCCCAATCTTCCATGCAGAGATAGGGTACCCTTTCTAGCAAGTCACCTTCAATAGGCACTTCCTCTAGCAGCAACGGTGTGAATAATTTAAATTTTATAGAGTCTTGATCCTGAATCACCTTTAAGTTTGGCTACCATGGTGGCATATACAATGGCAACCCAGAAATTGGCTCCACATCTTCTGTGCTAATATCCTCAAACCCCTCGTTCAGCTCTTCTTCTTCCAAGTATTGTGGCTCCATTGGCTACTTCGTTTTATCCATATTTCCCTTCTTTCTCTTCTCGGTTGGAATTTTGCATGGTGATTGTTGAATCGAGGTGTGTTGCAGATTTTCCTGCTTTTTCTCTCTTGAGGATATGAAGGCAGAGTTGAAGATCAGATCATTAGGGATAAGGAGATTGAAATCAAGAGAATGGAAGGCAAACTGGTAGAGGAAAATGCTCTAATAGCATGCCTGCAACAAGAGAATATGCAACTAAAGGTTAACCAAATGATTCAAGACAAACAAATAGATAGCTCAAGTAAAGAAGATGAAAAATGAAAAGAAATGGCTGAAATGAAAGTGCCAAAGTGTAAAGGAAAGAAAAGTGCATGAGGGAGACCAAGAACTAGAGCATATAAAAGAGCCCTTGAGCTATAGAGAGAGTTTTCTCCACCAAAGGAACAAATTATGGTAGATGACCTAATCACTAGAAAACTCAATGAAGATAGGGTGTATTGGCTTGATAAGCTAAATGGACACCTAAATTAGCTCCTCAAGGAGGAAAATAGGAACAACAACTTGCGGAGGCATATGTTTATGCACTACTATACAAGAAACAAAGTATCTCAAGTCAGAATCAAGCATTTGGAGAGAAAACTCAAGGAAAACCTAATTGGTCAAAAGGACAAGGAGAAGCTTCATTTACTTGATGAGGCCTCCCTCATGGCATAGCATATCCTATTATACCCTGACTCAACAATTTTGAGGATATTTGGAGAAAATTTTGTCATTTTCAAAATTTTGGTGATTTTTTACTCTTTTAAAAACACATAAAAATCTATAAGTGCAACACATTGGTGCTACACTTTCATATCAGAGATCCAAAAGTCAAAAAAAGTATATCCCTGGATAGATTTTGCCCTAAGGATCTCAAATATCCACTTTTTGAAGCAGGTCGGCAAACTGGTGAGGAAAAAAAGTCAAAAAAGGGGTGAAAAAGACACTTTCTGCCATTGTTTTGGAACAGGCACTGTGCTTATAGAGTCACCTTGGGATAATTAATTTTTGAAGGCCTTCCCATACTCCATTTCCAAAAATTTAAGTTGATCTGGAAACTTGATAGAAAATCCTAGTTGACTGTTCTCTTACTTTTCAGATTTGACTTCCAGAAGACCTCCAAAATCTTCCTTCAAGGTGTTGCTACGCTTATAGCTGAATGCACTACGCTTATAGCCAAATGCGCTACACTTATATCTATAGCTGTCTTTTTCACTTCAAGTTCACCATATTTTGGTTTTATGATGTAATTTGGACATTTTAAAGACTTGATGATGTAACTATTGAGGTAATATGCATGATAGGTTTTTTTGTGTTTAATTAAGCCTCGTAAAAGTAGCAAAACTCAAATCAAAGTCTAAAAGAGGAGTTTGTGTTTGACCTTCTTACTCTCTCTTGTTTGTTGAGAGATTATTGGTAATTGTTCCACCGCTTAGGTATTTGACCTTTGGAGGTGGGGAAATGGTTGTTTTGAGTCTATATGTATGATTTCTCTTTCAGTGAGAAGGGTTGAACTTTTGTGGAGAGATTTGTACCTTATGTTTTCTTACAGCTAATCAAGGAGAAGTTGCAGGTATTTTTCAGGAATACTTGTTTAGTGAGTCTTTGGTGTTAGTTTCCTTTCATATCAGTTTCTAATTGATTAAATCATCTCTCTTTACATGCTTGGATTTATTCTTATGGTTTTCCTTACAGTCATATAGGCAGAATACTTAGATTCAAGCTTGTTTATGTGGAAAATCATTCTTTTCTTTATTTTCTTCAAAGATTAATGAATTCATCCTTATACATGCTTATTATGTTTATTTAAACTCTCAGACCTATACTACATTGACTAAATCTTAAGTTCACCACAACACATTTTTATCTAGCTCCTCTTTATGCCTATTACTGCACACTTGATACCTTGACCTAATTGCCTGCTCTCATCCCTAGTCTAGCAAACTAAAAACCCTAAATTCTTAAATACTCAAACAAGACTTATATATCAAGCCTAAATTCCATTTATTTTGGTTATTCATTGACAAATCCTTAGATAGATCCCTCTCTGGTTCAATAGGGCTAGCTACTGAACTGAAAGTGGTTCGAGGTTACCATTTTTGATCTCCTCCTTAGCCTAGGACATTGTAGGGGATAACACCCATCATTTCAAGCCTTTTATGTTTATATGTTTCCGTATTTCACACCTATTTCTCTTCATTCCATTGTGTTCTCAATTTGTAGGTTTAGATCGAGAAAGAACTGTGAAACAAGATGACTAAGTCGAAGAAAGGAAAGAAAACCATGGAGGCTTCACAATCTTCTGCTTCTTATGTAACAGAAATTCCCCCACTTTTCTCAGATAGGACATGCACAATTGATAACAGAACTTCCTCATGGGAAATTATGTACCAATTTCTAAAGAGCAAGGGTCCTAAGACAATTCAAAGAGTAGCAACAACAGATGCTACTACCTCTTCTGAAGTGTCCCATATTGAAGCTACAAACTCTTTTCTTCATAGAATTGCTAATAGACCCAAGATTATGCCTTACAATGATATGTAAAATGGATAATTGAAAATTTTTACATTGTCGATCGGACATTCCAGACTTCAAAGAAAATAGTTATAGGATCCTTCACAGTAGAAGACTTGAAAAAATGTATCATATAGTGGACCCACAAAAGGTATATGACAAAGTACTTCTCGAGCAATTTGCAAGCAAAAATGATGTGCCATCAGACCCAATTAAGCAATGGAATTCCAACCCGAACAAACACAATCATGAGAAATCATGTATGTATTCTATATCGCCTCTTGCTGCTCCCTATTCTTATATCGTAGTTATGATGTGGAGGTTGTTTGGGCATGTCAATACAACTAAGTTCTCTATTGAGTGGGTTCCCCTAATTAATGCAACAGTTAATTCTTTTATAATGGATTGGGGCATTATCATGTCTAATAATTTTCTTTCGAAATCCGGGAATTTAGACAACATTGGTATCTCACCACTAGAGTAGTCCCATCATTTTTCATGAGTGCCTACATTATGGATGCAGTCTATTTCACTACCAGTTTCCCAACCATGGGGTGGAAATGGACCATTTAGGATCCCACTCCCATCCATATATACCATAAAATCATGTGGGAATCTAATTTCCACACCCATTTCTATAAGATTTTCCAAGGAGTTATGCTACCCATCCAGCAAGTTGTTTTTGACAAAAGGGCCCAATATTGTTTGATGAGACCAAAATTGATTTCATACCAATAGGTAGGTGGTTTGGAGAAGAGGTTTTTACTTATGTTTGAGTTTATGGAAGCCTAGCACCTCACCATGTTCTCCCATTGTATGTCCCAAATAAATTGTTTTCTAGGGTTACCTACCAAGCTGTAGAGGATGGCCTAACCAGTACCCTAAAACAAGCTAAGAAGTCTATTTGGCCTTCCTTTCCCCTCCAATATGGTGTTTATGCATTACATGATTTCAAACATGTTGTGCTTGATATCAATCATATTACATGCTTGAAACTTGCCACCATTCCTGGCAGATAGTTTGACCCTAATAAAATTGCACACAACATCACTGCCCAAGTGAAAATCAGACATTGCAGTCATGAAGATGAGGATTATGATGACATATTTCAGTCTGGTGAACTATTTTCACAAGTGCAACATTTGGCTACTTTGAAACTAGATCCACAAAGGCCAGCTCAATTCCACCAGTACAGGAGGAAAAGACTATAGAATGTTCCTTTGGATCTATTAAAGATCCCTCAACCAATTGTTCAAGAGGAGCAAGGCTTAGACCAAGATTCAGAAAAGGGCTCGGAACAAGGTCCCAAGCATAATTTAGAGAAGAAATTGGAATAGAATTTTGAGCAGAATTCAGGACAGAAATCGGCACAAGGCTCGAAACATAGTTCAGAGCATAATTAAAAATAGGACTTAGAGCACAATTCATAGAAGAGTTCAGAAAATGATACTGAAAATAAATCAAAAAAAAACTTCCAAGGAGATAGAAGTGGAAGATATATCCACAGAATTACATACGGATGAATCTCCTTTCAAGAATCAGCTGGATGAAGCATGGAAACAATTTGACCAGCATCTTAAAGGACAACAAGTGGAAAAAGATGTTGAGATGGAAAAAGCATTCAACACACCCCAAAACACTAGACAAAGCTCGCTTACTGAAAGGTATACTAACAAATTTTTCACTATAGAGGAAGTTGAGATCATCCCAACCTTCCCTTCATCTGAAATCATCTTTAGGGTGGAAGAAATCCCTCCTCTTGATGTCTTTTACAGTCCCAAACATTAGGTTATGGTCAAAATATAGAGGAAAAGGAGGAGAACAGAACAGTCATCAGCAGTAATTCCTAACAATGAACCTATGGATGTAGTATGGAAGGATACCCCCATATATCCTTCAGAAATTTTGAAAAAATTGTCACAGTTTGCAGGTGCTTATGCATCTACTAGTATTGACAAGGCAGTCGAAGTCAAACAACTAGTGAGAGAGAAAGAAGAGAGAATCCAACAGCTAGAGAAGTAGTTAGAAGAAGAGAGATAGAATGTTGATCATCAAATGAAAAGTCAAGTGTCCTAATTACAGCAGAGCTTTGACCAATTGAAGCTCCATTATCAAGAAAAAACAAGTGCTAAGGAAATCCAAATTAAACAACTATGGTTTTCACTGGATCAGTTGAAGGATAATTCTAAGGTTGGGGATTCTATAAAGGAAGCATTAGAGCTCAACTCTTTTTTATCAAGGCAACAAGCAACATGCTGTCAAAAAATTTCTATTATCAATCCAATGTGTATTACAAGTGATTCACTAATGAATCAAACATCCAATCTATGGATGACTTTTAATGAGGTTGATGTTAAGATCTCGTGATACATAACATGGTAGGATACTCCAGAGGGGAGAGAAATAGATCTACCCAGGATAGAGGAATCACATAAGGAAATCCACTCTACCAATTGGGACATTTGACTAAAACAGGAAAAAGGAGAAGTTTCTAGAGAAACCGATGCCACAAATATTATCATTGAAACCATCAATGATAATTTTCACAATGCTAACTTGATACAAGAATTCTCACCTAGGAGTCTCCCTGATATCAGAGTCCTAGAAACAAAATGGCAAGAAACTTCAAAAGCAAGGGAAGATGCAATTAAACAGCTAAGCAAACTATACTAGGAAGTATATTGGAAATATCTGGTGAAGCCACACAGTCAAAGGCTAATGCTACGTTGCCTCAATGTCTCATCTAAACATATGCTTCTTACTCTTTCAGAAGTAATGTATACAAGACAGTTTCACATGAGGACGGGTCAGCCTTCTAAAGTAAATCTGATGATGGATATTTATGAGCTCAGACAACGAATGAAAGAGTAGACACCATTACATTCTTGAGCTCATCATTGCAATAGTTTCTATTTCTGTATTTCTGTGACTTATTTTAAGGAGAGTTGTTTAAACCTCCTTAGAACTTTCATGTAATATTTATTTTTGTACTTTATTTTTATTATATAAACCCTTTCATGTCTATGAAGAAATGGTCCCAAATTTTATAAAGAAAAACTTTGAAAGATTTCACTTTTGTACTTTTTAAATTTGCCTTGGTAGAATGACTGGATCAAAGTCTTGAAGTTTTGTGAAGAAGGGTTTGGAAGCTTGCACTTTTGTACTTTTGAAACCATCTTAATGAAAAAGACTAGGCTAGAGATATTTATTTCATGAGCAGAATCATATGCATCGGGTACTTTTATCAATGTATATTTGTTTTTTTATGAATTGATAGCCATTTCTTTTTGTATTGTTTGATATATGTATCTCTATTAACGCAGTTTTGCATTTATTCACTTCTGAACATGCTTGAATTTTCATCCTATAATACATATATGAGCAATTTTTTAGCGATATTTGATGTGATATGTTTTTCTTCATTATCATACACTAAGGATCAATTACTCTAGATCACATAAATATAAGTAAAACCCCGGGTATATATATATATATATATATATATATTCCACTTGAAAACCCCCCCATCTATCACTTAGTTTTTGGTCATCAACACTTTATCCACCCTATCACATTTTATTGGGAAACTGGTCCCACTATATCCAATCGGAGCCACCATTCCAAATGGATAAGGGAGGGTATTCATGTCCCCGACTGAGTGGTTTTCCCCCATGTTTTTGCAATGAATTTTGAGGCTTCAACAGGAAGATACTTTTAAAGGATCAATAATATATTAAGACCAACATATTTTCCAATTAAATTTAGATTTTTTAGGTGAGATTCAATCACAAAATTTTATCTCAAAATGAACAGTTTATCTCGAAAATTTATATGATTTTTAGAATAAGTTAAAAGGAAGTACTAATTGTAAGACTAGTAGTTCCTGAATGCAATACGAATTTAAGAATTTGGGAACTGATAGAAATCCACAAAATGTTAATTGAGCTACAAATTATACTCCTTATTTTGTCAAGTTTTTTAAAGAATACAGAGATGTTTTCTCATGGACATGTGATGAATTGAAGGCATATGATAACAATATTATTGAACATGTTATTCCAATCAAACTAGACACTAAACCATTTCAGAAAAAACTTTGGAAGATGCATCCTAGACTTGAAGCTCAATTAAAACATGAATTAAATGAACTTTTGAAATCTAGAATTATTTTTTTATAGACACTCTTAATTGGTTTCAAAATTAGTTCGAGTTCGCAAGAAGAATGATGACATAAGAATTTGTATTAATTTTTGAAATCTTAACAAATCATCTCAAAAAGATGACTACCATGTTCCTCCTATGGAACAAATATTACAATTTGTTGTTGCCTCAAAAATGTTTTCTTTTCTAGATGGATTTTTTGGTTACAACCAAATTTTGGTTGCACCAGAGGATCAAATCAAAAAACTTTTCATACCAAACGGGGCACGTATGCTTATCATAAAATTCCTTTGAGTTTAATAAATGTAGGAGCAACTTTTCAATTTGTAATGGTCATTGCTTTCAATGGAATAACTTTATGGTTGTGTACTTGGATGATATAACTGTATATTCAAAAAATAGAGAACAAAATGTTGATCATTTGAGAAATATATTTGATAGATGTTACAAATATGGTATATCTTTAAATCCTAAGAAAACCATTTTTTTTATTCACTGAAGGTAAACTACTTGGTTTAAAATTGGGATCCTAATAGATCTAGACAGGGTTAAATCTATTCTACAAAATTATCTTCCTCACATTAAGAAAAAACTATGTAGTATTTACTTAGTGTTGACAGTGTTGGATTCTGCCAACAATCAGGGGTCTCCTTGATTTGAAGTCCCAAATAGACCTCACAATGTTTGGAGTAGATGCCCTATCCATGGAATAGGCCTGACTTCCATATCCTTAATGATTTTCCTTGCCTACAATAAATGACACAAGAGAAACAAATGTGACTTTCAAGATAAAAAATAAATAAATAATAATAAAAATAAGTTATCCTCGTGATGTATTCAATTATAAGGTGTATAATGGTTCTTTCATGGAAGGGAAAATAAATTGAGTCTTTAAGAGAAAAGTAATAGTATTATCCTAGTAAATACACACACATATATTTGAAAGAATTGTTAGCTATTTTAAAAAATAGTTCACTAAGAAATAACAATCATTAAAACAAAAGACATACAGTTCAAAGATGCATACTAAAGCCAACAAACTCCTTATCTATTCTAAATCTAGGAACTTGGTCATATACTCCTTATCTATCATCGATCCCATATTTAGCTCATACAATTCCTTATCTTTGTTGTTGTAGTACCTCTCTAACAAATATTTCTTCTTGAAAAGTATCTTGAATTCATGCCAACTCAACTCCTCTATCCTGATGTCTCTAACCTGCTTCACATCTTCCCACCAGATGTCTGCTTTCCTTTTGAGGTTGAAGATAGTTATTTTGGCCTCTATGTTCTATCTGTAATCATACAACTCAAATAACTTCTTCATCCCGAGTAGCCATGCCTCTGCATCCTCCAACTTCTTCAAATATCCATCAAAGATAGATGTATTTGGTTTCTTGAACTCATATGGAAAATACCCCCTGTCACTCCTCCTATAAGGATGATAATGATGATGACCATGGTACCTGTCGGAACTAGAACTAGAATAGAACCTATTTCCATCACCTCTCTTATCCGGTGTATCCAAGAACCTATCATCTTTGATTGTGTCATCTGTATCTGACTTGTGCCCACCATGATACCTACTTCCATATGCCCCATTAGTCTTATCCTCCTGCCCATGGCTGATCCTAAGTGGTCCTTGTCTCTACAAATATGACAAACTTTGTAGGATAACTGTGTTAGCTTCTCTTGTGCCTGAATGATTTTGTCATTATCTGTTTTGCAACTTCTTATTTTTTCCTTCAAACTTCTCAATGTGTCTGCTATACTAGGATAGTTCCCATCACCATGTTGCTCATTTGATATATAGGGAGGCTCTCATGAACTGTAGTCTACCATATTGTTAGTCATCTTTGATCTTCTTCCTACAAGTATATTATGCCAGCTAAACCAAAATATAACATAATCAAAATACCTCAATATAGCTCGGGGGAGGATATCTAGTTTGTAAGATCAACTAGATTAGTGCAATACATGTATAAACATAACCATATCATCATTTCAACCATTATCCAGTTACCATGCATGACTATACCATAACCAAGGAAATGCATGCATAGAGATATAGACACTGACATACATAACAAATGCATAATCGACATGCACTCATGACGACCACATTTAACAAAAATCACCATCATCTTCCACATGGCAACAGAACTACAATAATGATCACCACCATGCATACACAACAAGCACATATACCACAAGCATAATGAACACATATGCAACCAACATGTATGCATGCCCAACACATTTCTCCCATCTAGTCCAAGGAGTGAACCATGCTCTCATACCACTCTGTAAGAGCCTCCTCCCACATTTACCCAAGCTAATCAATCCACTGGGGTAAACACGTGAAGAAGAGTTACTATGATGTGATTCAAATCTCCATGTACAGTTAAGGAAGTGTAACTAACAAAATAAAACCAATCTAACCTTTCTCAAGAGATACAGAAACTTCAGGAGACAACCAACCCTTCCAAGTGCCAAACCCCATCACACTATGGCTATCTAAAAATGGAAAGACAAGGTTGAACCACTATCATACCTTCCAAAACCCATGCCAAAGAAAACAAGAGAACCAAAAACACACATGCATGTACTACGCATTCCAAAACTAGTAAGGAAATCATACATGCAAATCAATACCTACAAGTAATCCCGCTATAGCCGCTTGAATCTCACTTTTCCTTGCTTGATCCTTGCTTCCTCTTGCTTTATTTTCATTCCTTTTCCTTCTTTCCTCCAACTCTAGATTGATCCAAGAATACTCTAAGTGTCCAAGAGTATGACAAAGTATAGAGAATTGAGAGAGCTCCAAAACTGAATTGACAAAAGGTTGTGAACTGATCCTCAGAAGCCTTTTTATCAATAAGGCCTCTGTTTTCTTCATTTTCCTTCTCACATGCAACCTATGACCTTTCACCTTCCTTTTCTCCTAATTTCCATTATTTTCATAAATAAAATGCCAATTATTGTCTCTTGCCTTTCCAAAGGCTTTACCATTTCCTTTACCAAATTCCTTAGCCATAATAAACCAATTGAACACCCACACTAGGATGTTTTGCCCAACATTCAACTTGGAATACGTGTCTCCTGACCTTGGTTATTATTTTACCTTTACT
This sequence comes from Pinus taeda, assembly GCA_000404065.3. Lineage (NCBI taxonomy): Eukaryota > Viridiplantae > Streptophyta > Pinopsida > Pinales > Pinaceae > Pinus > Pinus taeda. Next base: position 60,470 of record APFE031251711.1, read on the forward strand.
AAATTTATTACATGGAATTTTTTACTAGGGTTGTTACAAGTAAAAGCCCAAAATTTGATTTATCTACGTTAAATTCTTTTAAATCTCTCTATAAAAAAGTCTTGATTTTTGCAAAGACAACAGTGATATTCCATCAAGTATACTTTAATTTGGTTAGTATCAAGTTTTTGATTTACTTTTTAATTTAAAATTGTTCAATTGTTTTGTTAAATTACTTTCCTTATTTCATTTTCTTCTTTGTTACAGGTTATTTAAAAATGATTAAAAGGGGGAAACACAGGCTTCCAAGCATGTAATTCAAGAAATCAAAATGAAAATGAAAGCAGTGGAAGCTGCGGGACTTGAAGAAACCAATTTGAATCCTTCTCTCAGTTAAGATATGACTTACAAGACTCAATATGTAGGTAAGAATTCGTGGAAATAAATATTTAGATTCTTTGAAGAAAGAAAATGAGTAGAATCAGAAAATTCAGATGATGAATTTTCTTCAAACTATGAAGCAATTAGAAAAATAGAATTGTATAAATTGCAACCATACTCAACATTTTTCATTTCTATTATATGATAAGTTGGATTTTAACGCATGCTCATGTTCCAACTTGTTCTATTTTTTACGACAATTAGAATGTGATTGGCTCCTGGAAACCTGAAATCCTTATTAATATATATAAGTTAAATCCTCCTGAAATTCTTCTAAACAAAGATTTTTTAGATGAATTCCATGATATTGTTCTCAAGAATAAAAACAAGGATTATAACTTAGTTATTAAAGAGTGGGTCCATGATCCTGGATGATGCAAATTGAAAATAGGGAATTATTATCTAATGGCAATCCTCAAAGCCCCTTTTGAGATACATAGCCAATATGCTTTCTAGACTATATGGAGAACCTAATTTGGAGAATTGTAAATTTGAGTGGGTTCCTGTTATTTATGGAATTCACAAAAAGTCAAAGAGATTCAATTGGATAGATTTGTTTCCTCAAAATATATTTGAAGCCATTAGAATATCCATAATTTATCCTCCTAGGTTTGAACAGGGGTTTTTTATGTCTATTTATCTTATGGAAGTTTTCATAGTCTCAGTTCCATTTCCATTAATAGGATTGAGCTACTATTTCAATCATCAACAGGTTGTACAGGACTATACTTCTACCTTATGGGAAAGCCTATTTAAACAACACTTTTATGATATTTGCAATAATATCATGATTCTTTTATATGAAGCTTTATTTGGAGAATCTGTTGGGTGTTTGTTATATTCTTTCCACGACTACCCCATGCATGGGGGGGTCACGGTGGGGTGGTAGCCCCCTTGCAGGGGTCCAAGGCAACGCCCCAGGAAAGAAAAATTGGACCCTATATTAGGTAGGAAGACCTACCTATGGTTTTGTGCATGGATTTCACACATGGTTTTGGGCATGATGATTCTCTGTCCATTGTATTTTGTAGATCCGATCAAGGGAACTACAATTAAGTTCTAATCTAGGGTTAATGGATTAGGGTTTGTGGATGCTTCGGTATGTATATATATGTATTGTAACATTGAAAGGAATATAATGAAAAATCAATCTGGTAGTCCCGGTTTTGGGATCTAGGGGAAAATATTTGTGAATATTTATTTTACGTTTTATTCTCTCGCTATTGTTTATTTTCTTTTTTAAGAATTCGTATGCAATTAATTTATATACGAGATTCAAACCTTCATAATATCCCTCTAGAATTAGTAAAGATTTTTAGGGAACGTTGTCTAATATTGGTGATTGGTTTGTTGAAGAAAAAATTTCTTTGGTCATAATTTACAAAAGTGAGATAGGACCTCACATTTTTCCAAGGTATATACCCAATAGGCTAATGGTCAAAGAAATATCCCATTAAACAACACTCCATGGTCAAGCTAGAATGTTACATAAAATGCAAAAGAAGGTATGACTCAACTTTCCTATTAAATTTATTCAAAGGTTGCTTAAAGATAGGGGAAATGTTGTAGTTGAAGTAGAGAAGTTACAAAAAAATTGGCTACATTCTCTGCCCTACTTGAGATATGACCCTAAAAACATTATCATAAATCATTATAAATTGATAAGCTTATAAAAAAACTTTCAACATCGACATCCCTTGTATGATTATGTTTTCATTCATGTTGATGACTTTGACCAAGTAGCTCAAAGAGCTCATTTCACGAATGCTAAGGAGGATGATAAAGTTCAAAATTTCATGGAGGATACTTATGATTTCTATCGTAAACAAAGGAGTCTCTATATTTTAGCTCCTCTTGAAAAATTAAAATAATCTAATAATTTGACTTACTAATTTATTGATAATCTTTCATAACCTTATTCTCCATTTATGTCAAAGAAAAATGTTCAAGTACCAAAATATCCAGTTTGATTTGACCTTTCCTCATTATTATCATCTTCTATTTCATCTAGTGTAAGTCAAAAAGAAAAGGAAAGCAATGTATAGAAGCAAGCAGAAAAGTCTCAAAGCACAGAGAAAGAATTAACTCAAGAGCAAGGTATTTCTATGGCAGAATAGATGGTAATTGTTGTTAAGTCACCCTATTAACTATATCAACTAGAGATTTCTATGGGCATGGACGTTTCAGAAGCATAAATTGTTCAAAAATTAGTTGAAGCACAAAAATTGTTCAAACAATTGTTCAAGAAGTCAACAAACAAATTTGGCAAAGTGCAATGGAAATCACCCTAAAAAATCATAGAATTCACAAGGAGATAGTTCAAGATGTTTCACCGACTCCTAGATCATCAATGCATATTTCAAAAGATTAGTCTCCAGGCATTTCACTAACTCCTATCTCAACAAATATTCTAATTGTTTCTTCAATTTTCAGACCATTATCTGAGGTTGAACCATTCACTAAAACAGTTACTTCCCTAGTATTATTTCAACTCACAAACCAAATCAGTGTTTAAGAGAACCAAAAATAGGAAGCTTGTTGATTCTACTAAAATTGTCACAGAACTGAGTTGGAAAGATTGAGGTGATCACCATGAAAAAGTTAAATATTCAATTCAAGTCCTTGATGATTTCATGAATTATACTCAGCATTCAATTAATAATGTTTCTAATGTATAAGTAAAAAGTTTGGATAAAATAAAAGAACTTGAAGCAAAACTAGAAAGGAATAATTTTTTTAATGAAGAAGGATGGTATAAATATTCGAAAATACTCAAGGAAGGATTTTCTTTAACTATTCAACAGATAGAGAAAACGCATAATCTTGATAATTCAAATTTGGAATAGTTATGGCAAACAAAGTTGACTTATTTCACTAATAAGCGTTCCAAAGAGATTGAAAATTTGAAGACAGCTCACAAAAACCAAATTTCATTTTTCTAAGGAGTTTGAATCTTTGCAACGGAAATTAAAGCAAAGCCAAGAAATTGTTGTAAGTGTGAATTTACTGAAAGAATAGGCTCTACAAGTAAATCTTAAGTTAAAGAAAGTTCAATAGAAATTTTACAAGAAGATGGATAAGATCTACAAGTTTTTTATAGAGCTATTGCCCCTTACTGACAAAATTGAATCAATAATGGAGGAGGACAAAATGATAAATAACAAATTCAGATATATTGTTGATTGGGAGAAGTAATTCAGTCCTAATAATATGGTGAAATTCTCTAATAAAGAGAGAAATTGTATGATTGCTTCATTAAACCAACAAGATCCAAATTGTAAATAGATTAAAGAATGGATTGAAGATGTAATAAAGCTTTGTGATTCTATTTGGGACTCAGGATCAGATATTACAAAGAATTTGATACGTGCTGGCCAAAATCCCTCAGAGAAGCGGTTCCATCAAGACTTAATGAGAAAGAAGTTGAAGATAAGATAAAAATAGATGAGAAATAAATTAAAGAAATTGATATGTGGAATGAATAGGTTTTTCCTAACTTTCTACAACTTCCTCTTGAACAAATGAAATTGATTTCCAAGTTTTCAACAAAATGTAACCAAAAAAAGAGGTATATTTATCATATGTCATCTAGGTTTCAATTCAACATTGAAAATTTCATACCACTTTACCTTAAACAAATATCTGGAAAGTATTTGGAATGGGATTCATACATCCAAATAAATTCTCCTAAAAACATGTCAATCGAATCAGCTTCAACTTCTCAAATCTAAGAAGAAGGTTAAAACGGCCTACCCAATTCTAGGAAGAAGATGTTATGATTAGATAATATTTGTTTTTTAGTATTATCTTTAGCTGAGTAGTTGAAGACAGACCTTATCTTATTCACTTTTCTTATGTATACAGCCCTTTACATTGGTGTAGGGGATGAAAATTGTAGAAAGTTAAGACTTTGATTTTGTAATTAGTATTTTAAAATTCAATTTTTTGAAGACCATTTCATATTTTGATGAGTTTTTGAAGCTATGAGCTTGATATCTTGTGATCTATTTAATTATTTAATAGACACTACTAGTATTTCTCTTCTTTTCTCATTTACATACCAATTTATATAGAATATTAGAATGTGCTAGCAATTATTATTTTTGAAAAAACTTAGCATATATTACTGTCAAAACCACTTATTATTTCAAAGTTATTATTTGTTTTTTATTCATCAACATTCATTTTTTATATTCGAAATATAGTTATATGATTTTCTCTCATTCACGAGATAGTTTTTTGTTATTTAATTTTAGTTAATTACATGCAGTATATATATATATATATATATATAAGCTTCTTGAAAACAAATCCCAAAAAACAAAAACCATGTGTGGTTGATTGGACCTTCATTTCAGTCAAGGTAAAACAACCATAGTAATTTTCTTAGTATTGTGTTTAAATGATTTTCCATCCCCCACCCCTCCTGATGTTAAATTTCTCAAGCTATTTTCACACACATAACCATTTGTATATTTGATTTTAATAAATTGTAAATATTAATTACGTCATATATTATCCCTAATCTAGTTTTAGTTTTATCATTTGTTTTAGTTTTAGAGTAGAAGAGGAAATCGATTCTTTGTTCTGGAGAGTATATAAGCAAACCAAATGAATAGGGGTCTGATTGGGACCCTGATCAGGCCAATATTCAGTCACTGCAGTTAGGAAATTTTCCTCCTGTCAATACATCTGTAGCCATCCAACAACTAGCATTTTACACTCATCCATTCCCCACCTAGTCACAACAACAAATGGCTTCACAAGATCCTCAACCTCCACCTAGGGGTAAGGGGGTGAACATCATTATCCCACCAAAAAAATGCACATGTTTACATGATGAATGAGAAAGTTAACTTTTCAATGAGAATGAAATATTGTGACCCTCTTGAGTCGATTTTTGGACTCAAACACCCTTGTTGCATCCACTAGACCTCTCACACTAGATAATACTATGGAACTAGTATATCTCCCACCTAAGGGTGTTGTTCAAAGGAAAAAAAATATAAATATGTGGATTCCTAGCATTATAGTATTGTTAAGGAATTAGCCCAAGTTCCATGTGCCATGTCTACTTTGGAGGTATTGCAGAGCTTTCCCATGCAACACAAAGCCTTGTTGACCACTATTGGATGGATTGATCCCTCAAAGTATAGTTTGATAATGTTTGACATTGATGCCCATAATTTTATACACTATCATCAGGTCATTTTTCATATTACAGTGTGTATCTTTAATAAGGGCATATACCACACTCTAGAGGATGAAGAGTCTTCTACCTCTGTGATGTCTATGTAATGTTGGAAGGTTATTGGTTCTCCAACACTTTCTAATTCAAGTACTACTCTATAAGCCTTTGGTGGACACCACTTCACAATTTAGGGAATTATTCCAAAGTTTTCCATAGAGTTAGGGAACCATGCCACCTGTGTTGATGTTGAAGTTGTTGATGCTTTGTTAGACTATAATCTAGTCCTTGGTTATAGTTGGTTTTATGTTATGTGTGTTGTTGTGTATTCAATGTTTCATGTGCTTCCTTTTCCCTATGAAGGAAAACATTTCATGATCGGTCAGTTAGATTACTACATACCATTGACCAAGACTTCCACTACGAGAAATTATGTGTCATTCGTTAGAGATGAATGGCTTATGAGAGTGTTGGTGTAGTATTTTTTAGAATCTTTTCTCTTATTAGTGTCTTTCCTTTACCCCCTCCTGATATTCCTTCTTATTTTGGTGCTCCTATGCATATGATATCTTCATGACCCTTGGGTGGTTCCTTCTCCATAATAAATAGATCAGTATGGTGAGCATATGCCACCTTTAGTGGAAAAATTCTCCTCTTTGGTAGTCCCATGAATACCTCCTAATGTTGTTCATAAATTCCTTCCCTCTATGGAATATAATCAAGTTACATTTCCCACACGGACCATCACTCTGCCTATTCCACATGACTCCCTTACTAACAAGTATCCTTCTCGATAAGTCATGTTCGAGGTCATGTATTTTATTGATAATGCTCGAGGTATTATTCCTCATGATGCCTCTAATCTCCCTGATTTAAAAATGGTAGAGATTGGAAAAGAAAATCTTGAATTTCCCCATGGGGAATTTTCTCGACCATCCTTGGAAATTCCACCTTTGGATTGAGTCAGTTCTTGTGTTTTTAATACTGAACTTACCAATGAATTGTCCACCTCACATCATATTATCGATGAGTTACTTGTACCTTATTCATGTCTTGATATTCTTTTTCAATGAGCTCCATAATCTCACAAGACCACTCATCTATTATGTCATCAGGTTATTCCTAATAATGTTATGGTTCTATATTTTCTCTAACATCTTCAACCTTTAGGAATTAGGCAATTCAACTTTCTATGGCATGGCCCAATCAAGGTGCACCATATGGTACCCCCAATAGTTCATGAGTTCATGTATGGGAATCCTTGGCATGTGCCTAGTAGTAGGCACAACTTGACATGACCTACTAGATTATGGTGTGCCTTGTACATATTTAAGTTTTGGTTTGGTGTATGATGTCAGAAACTTTTTTGTACTTCATATATGCAAAAAATCCAAAAAAATAAAAAAAAACATTTGGTCCTATTTTTACCTAATCCATTTTTTATTTCTTTCATTATGTGATTTAAACATGGGTCTAGTCTTTTTGGATACTTTTTACATAATAGGGTGGCATTTTTATTACAACATCCATTAGACATTAGGTGTGTTTATCTTGAACTTAGAATATAGGAGTAGTTCTCTCATTTCCATCTCCATTATATTATTGACCGTCATTTCCATTTTCATTATGCCTTAGGTCTAACCCCATCAAGTTGCAATAATATCCCATCTCTTTTATGTATGTCATAACTTGGTGGTAGAGCTTACATTTACATGGATGCCTTATATTAACACCTTTGTTTTGTGTTGGTTTCCTTGTAGCATTTATTTCTTTTCTTCTCAAGATCCCTCCTTTTGACCTACCATGACTTAGAATCTAAGCCTCATTTTCTCTTCTTCATCATTTTTTAGTCTAAGCCTCATTCTCTTCTTCGTCATTTTTTAGCCTTACTCTAGGAGGATTCCACTACTTTATACCTTGTGATTTCTATTATTTTTAGCCTTATTTATGCATGTTAATAAGCCTTGGTTTCTCTTTTTCCACCACTTTCATACCTACTTGTTCCATTGCTTTCTTTTTCTTAGTGTACTTACCTTTCTTGGAAGGGTCACTATGATGAGCAGTCTTATTTTCCAGCCTCTTTGCCTCCTTATGCTTAGGGTGGTTTTGTCAGCTCAAAACTAGTTACTACCCTTTATTCAACACATTCCTCTAGGACACACTTCCTTTATGTCCTTCTTATACTTGTTAAACCCTGAAAGGAACTAAGTATCATTTTATCTCTTTTCGGGCTTGTAAAAAATGAACAAAAAGGGAACTATTGATCTTACTTGTTTTCTCTTTCATGCTCATTAAACTATGAAGGAGAACAAAAAGAGAAAAAAGGGGAGGGGAATCATTCAATTGAGTTATTAGTCAAAATGACAGTGTCAGTTTTGTTTGCTAGCTTGAACATGGCACGTTTTTGCACCATTTCCTTACAACTTGGTTTTAGCTTGCTTAGGAGCCATACCATACATATGAGTTTTTTCACTCCTCCAATTGGTTATTCTTTTAGTCACTATGAATTTTGCATCAATGCTTCTTTTGTTGTTGGCTGATACCATCTTGTGCTCATTAGTCAACATTTCCAAGTCACTTTTGTGCAATGCCATTAAGTGTTAAAGGGAATTTTCATCCTAAGTTGGACACTTGTACTCCTTGTTGACATTTTCGTGTCAGACATCCTTATGTCAATTGTACTTCATGACTTAGTGACTTCATCCATTCACATCATCTCTCAATTTGTTCATGGAAATTAATGGGGGATACATCAAGGCCCTCCTTCAAGATAACTTCTCTTGTCTACATTAGCTCATTATCCAACAGCTTGATCTAGGAACCAATAGTCCCTTGGAGCTTGAATACCTTAGTGGCAAGTTTCCTCATGATCGAAAGTGGATTTACCTCATTAACTCCTGATCAATCAAGTCTAAAAGTGTTTGATGTCATCTCATTTATTCACATTTAGTGGAATGTGCTAGATACCTCAGGGTCCATTTTGATCATTGGTGGTTCCCTTTGCATTTGTTAATGGTCTACCTCATTGAATGGTAATTAAGCGATTTTTACCATGCTTGACATCAGCACATATATCTGTAGATTCATACCATTGGGGTTGTGTAAAATACCCTGGTATAGGGACATTTTTCTCTTATATGGAATCCTTCCCATACTACATTAGAATTATGTATAATTTATGTACTTTGAGGAATAATCTATGGAACCTCTCATTCATGTGTCCATATTCCTACTGATGTTTATTGTGAAATAGATCCACACTGCATTTTCTAGTGGCTATGATCATTTTGATTTGTCACATGGATCCATCGTGTTTTGTTCATGACCATTTCTTATCATTTCATGTCATGGATTTGCAGTGTATAGTTTACGACTATGTTAAATTTCTCTTTATTACTAAGCATGGGTATGCTCGACTTGGTAATGATATCAGCAAGGTTGATACTTTAGGATTTGAGTTCCTATGATTCAACTTTACAGTCATGGTTCATTCCTCTCATTTTGCGCATTGGTTTTTATTGTAATGAATTTTGGCCATCACCTTCTCTTTTAACCTCATGCATTAGGGAGCATCTTTTATAGCCTATTTCACCTTCATTTGGTTAGTTGCATTTTCATTTATATTGTTGATCTTTTGCACAACTTCAACCCTTGTTTTTGAGCTCTTTAGAGTAATGACACTAGTTAGTCTTTCTTACCTAGTGTTCCTATGCTAATTTTTAATGTACATCCATCATCTAGAAAGAGGATTGTCCTCATCTAACCAATATTCTTTGAGGTTTTTCTAGAATTTCTCATTCCCTAGGAGATTAGATTGATCGATTACCTTTATGACTTTACTAGGGGTGAATTATTATCGAAGTTTCCTAACGCCTCTTCCCCCTAAGAATCCATATTCATTCTCCTGAGGGGGTTTAAAGGCCTATATATACTTGTCAGATCAAGGGGAAAGATATATTTAGTACTTAGACTATAGTGTGAGAGCTCTGGCAATATTCTAAGGACATCCTATAATATTAGACTAAGGTTGTAGGTTGAAGAAGACTTTCACTTCATTCTTGAAGGTACAATCTTTTTATGTATGTCATTCTAATTATAACAGAGATTGATTCCCTTCCTTTCATTATTGGGATTCATGTTGTTTACATGATATTCATGTTATTTAGATGTTGTTCATGTATGAATATTCAATGGTGATTATCATGCTAACATAACCTTATAGGATGATACTAGGTATTATTTGTTTGTTTCTTATGTGTAATGTGCCTCCCAATTAGGTATAACATAAGTCCCATCTGAAATTTCCTAGACACAATAGACCTCTCCTTCTGAACTTAATAATGTTTTCTTAGCTTAAATAAGTTATTAGGAAGGTTATAGATGTTTATAATACTTTTGTGTGCCTAGTATGCTTATGATGTAGGATATTAAGAATATTTGGCTAAGCATAAGTATATCTAGTCAAAGAAATTTATGGAACCTATCCCCTACTATAGGATGATCAAACTTAGCTAGCTTGAAGCACTAATTACTCCTCCTTGTAGCTACAAGGTCACTCAAGGAGAATGATCCTATTTTTAGGAATTTTGGAGGCAAATAAATCATTGTATAAATAGATTACATGAGTATCCCATTAGGAGGACAAGTAGAAATTTAGAATGAGCTAGCAATAGTCGAGTTATTAGAGCCATTAGCTTAGAAGTTCTAGTTCTGCAGCTTTTCAAGCACAAGCAATTTTTATCAAGGAAAGGCATTCTTGGTTCTTAGAATATTGTTCCTTTAGAGATATTTCACTCCTTGGGTTGGGGCCCACCCCAAGTGCTCAATACCCTAGTTTACTGTTATCTTTCATGTTCTTGTTCATTTATTTATTTCTGCAATTTTATTTCTGAATATTGTTATATGGAGGTTTAATTAGTTAGCTTGTTTACAATCTCTTTCTTGTATAGTAATTTGAGAACTAGATAGTAGTCCTAGAAATTATTATATTTTTTATTTAGCACCTATTTTCATGTATTAAGTTCACTATGATTTCTAATATTTAGTTGTTGCTATACATTCATGTGTACTGTCACTATACAATTTTTTATTTTACAGAGCTACATGAGACTCTATAGTCGGCCATCCGTTGTATACCATCGACATGAGTACATGGAACTGAATCATTTTTCATTATTTAGCCTTCACATAGCTCATTCCACCTTCATACTGCACCCTTAGTGGATTTCCCTTCTCACTAGCCTATCTCATGTAGCAAAACAAGGACTCTTATAGCAACTCGCATTTTGCATTCAAAATTTAGCCAAACTTGCATCCAATGCATGTTTAGTCTTATTTGGTGTGTTATAATGTCCCCAAGTCCATAAAGATGAAGTTTAGAAGCCAAGAGACCAAGTAGATTCCTTAACCTAGTTGTTATAGAAAACTTCCTTTTTCCTACAAAATTAGGGTTTGATATTTACATGCTTTATTTCAGTTGTGAGTTTTCTTTCTCTACCTAGTAGAATAGAAATGTTTTAATCCCATGATATTTAAAATGGTTTTATTTTCTAGGTTTAAAATTTATATACCAAGGATCAAAGGGGAGAATGGAGTAGCTTTCTTTTGTTACTCAAAAGAGAGACTATCCTCTTTGTGTAATGTGAGCTACAGAAAGACTATCATCTCTATGGAATGTGAGTTATAGGAAGATTATTATTTTCGTGTAATTTGAGCTACCTAAAGAACTGTATCTCTAAGGGAAAAACTGAAAGGCATGTGGCACATTGATTGACTGCTTTATGGAAAAAACATGGTAGAGTTTGGAGGGTTGACTTGGCACTTGGATCACTACTTAGTTTGATTTGGATTTCTCTTCTTGATGAAAGATTCTATAAGAAAAGGATTTATGGGTTTTCAACTTGTTGATGTTTCCCTGGACTCTAGCCTAACTTCTAGTGTCTTTTGCATCTTATGCACTATGATCTTTATTTCTCTTGTTAAATTGATAATTGCTTGATGAATAACAAAGAAGAACTAAAAGGGAACAATAAATATCTTCACAAGTAATTATCGTGATCAAAAATTCATAATTGCAATTGAATTTCCAACATGGGGCATAACCAGACCCAAAATTCAAGGTTTATTATGAATATGAAGTTATCAAAAATACTCTTTCATATAGCACCTGAAACCATATTTATGATATTATCATCATCTTTTGCTCATCAAGATATTTCCAACAATATAAGTTTCATCTCATTGTGAGATTTTGGCATAAAGTTATGCCCATTTAAAATTTCACCCCCTAGAAGGCCCACCCTAGCATTTGTACATACCACATGAAGAATATGTGGTAGTGCTTAACTATGCATTTCCCCCACACTGGTCCACATCCTTAGTCTTATTTTCGATCGAGCCTCGCCATATCAACATTTTCCAATAACATGCATTTTTCATTCTTCTCGGGTTCCAATATCCCAGTAACCATCTTCTCGATATACCCGATATATCGATATGGATAATATGGTAAATTTGGTCAGCCTGGATTATATGTCGCTATGCCGATATAGTAGATACATAAATACCAATATATTAATGATTTCCATATCACTGTGAATCCTTGCAAATCGTGAATAAGTCAGTGGCTAGCTCAGCATGCCACCTCACATCTCTAACACCCAATCACTGCTTGACATATGGCCATTATTGATGTGACCTCCAACACATGGAACTTGTCAACATGTGCCATATAGCACTCTTATTTGTATAGTTGGCATGCCAAAAATATTGAATCCAAGTGACATGTGTGCTCCACGTGGCACACCATGTCATCACATTTGACGTTGCATTGAGATCATCCCTTAGTTATTTTGATGATCCAATACTCTGGTTGGTTTAACACTCTGAGGTCTCAATGTAATCAAAGAATGTGCATCTCAATGTAATCAAAGAATGTGCATAGTTAATAGAATTATGGCTACAAAGTGTCATCTAGTCGACCAGAGCTATGCAATACTAGGGGTTTCGGCACATACATTTCTTTTAAGGCCTAATATTCTAGAAGGGCCCCTTTCCAAATAATTATTGGTCATATCCCTATCTCAACCATATGACTAGGATCCAAGGCCAAGTTCTTCCAATCCATAAATTTCTATATAATGTTATGTGAAGGGCTTTGTCCCCAAATTTCATTATTGCCTAAAATGCAAGGGTCAAACCCTAAATTTCCTTTTTTGGAAGGCTACATACACAAAGGGGGTAATTAGCTCATTATTGAGAACTAGAAGATATTTGGTAGGGCACTGCAGTTTCCTAGGAAGCGTTCACCCTCCACCATGAATACACATGTCATCTAGACCTTCACTTCATGGCCAAGTTTATTGTCATTAATTCTGGGCCTGTATTATCTACAAAACCTTTGTAATCTCTACCAAGAACAAGAATTTACTTGGGTCTATCCGAGACAAATTGATCTCATTGATTAAAACTCACTGGGATCTCCCCACAACCAACTTGTCTCCACAATTATCCAAGGGACTAAGGGGTTTACTCCTGTTGTCTACGAAGCCAAAATTCTTATTTGGTCAAGGTAAAAACCCACTAGGAACATGTTTATCATTTTATAACATAAAAAAGAATCACATAGGACTTACAATGCATTCATAATGCATGCTAACTAATACACAATCTATTAGCATAACTCCCATTTCATTCATTTTAACTTACATTACAAATTTAATTCTACAAAAGAACTTATTTGATTTGATCAAATGTAGCCTACAATTAATGAAGGGTGATCCATGTTCCACCCCATTGTAGGCTCAGCTACACAACTCTATTTCTTGCAGTTAACCACCCCAAAGCAACACCAAAAATTCATGAGGGGAGTTATTCTCAGCATTATAAGGTGAATTCATGAAGGTTATTCTCCTTCATCAAGGTAACCGATAAGTTCCTTTAATATCACACCAAGCCTAGAGTTTCTACCCAATTTTTATGGGTGTTTTCTTAGATGTTATACATAGAAAGAACCCTAAGGGAAATATATCCCAAGCTATTAGTGGCATAAGGATGAAGACCACTCTCCTTCATCTAATTAGAGGTCATTTTGGAGTATTTAAAATTGTGGAGATAGGTCATGTTCTCATTCACAAGGTGGCCACTACAAGGACTACCCAACACAAGGAGAGTCCTTCACTCATTCAAGAGTCCCTTGACCCCTCTCTTTGGTGCCTTAATTCATAACACCGACAATTCCTTAGTAATCCATTCGACCCTTTGTCTAAGGCTAAGGACTCACTCACTAACCTCCCTCACTGAAATTAAGAGAACCTAACTCACACCTCGGATTCCCTTCTCATTCTCATGAGAGATTCCTCTCACCTATATTCTTCTCTGTGCTTTCCTCTGCACTACACTACACTTTTCTCTCCTCCTCTTGCTCTTGTGTGTCCACGTGCATGCTCTTTCTACCTTCGATCTACACTTATCTGACTTGTCTTTTCTTTAGCAAGTCTTCCTCGACTTCTTCCCTTGATGAGATTACATTTTAATTCTACCCATGTTGGTTAGATTATTTTTGGTGAAGTATTCAAAAGGTATGTTTCCCATACCCTTGAGTAGTTCTACTACTACTACCCACTCCTCTCATAATTTCTTATAGTTATTGCTACACCTTCTTATTAGATATTCTCTTTGGAAAGGTTGAGAATCTTGGTCCTTATGAATATTTGGCTTAACCAATAATCCAATGGAAACTTTGTCCTCAAATTTCCCTTTGTTGGCTTCCCTCTCCTCACGGCCTCACATGGTCCATATTGTATCAAGGCTTCACTACTTCATCAAATGCTATTTAAATTATAATTACAATTATTTTGGGTATTTTTCTCATTTATATTTACATGCCCATACAACAATCACTAAAATAATTAAGTACAAATAAAATATCAGTGGGGTTAAGTGTTGTGGATATTATAATGCCCATAGCTTGTTGAAATATGTGATCTTATGAAGTATGGTTAAGAATTCAAGAATAATATTGATAGTGTATCAGAGCTATTGAAATCAAATTTTCTACATGGTATCAGAGCTATTGAAAAATACATAGAAACCAAATTCCTAATCTTCTCTTAGAGAAATTTTGAATTTCTCCAATGCAGAAGGACAGTGCAAGTTCTCAAGAAGGAGCAGAGAAATTTCTGACAGAGAGATCTAGACTCAGAGGGTGTCTAGTTTCAGAGGGAGAAACCCTATGGAAGCTAGTACTTTAGGATTTGGGTAGATTAGACTCATTATTGCAGTAGTTGCAGCAACAGTTTGGAAGCAACAATAGAGAAGTAGCAACAGCAGCGAGGAAGCAATAATATAGCAGTAGTAATAGTAGTGAGTAGATTAGAGTTTGCTACGTATGCAATTATAAATCCAGGAGTAGGTGGGGCGATGTAGAGCCTTAGTCCTAGAGTTGCAAATATTTGGGCAAGGTACATAGGAGAGCAATAGAAGTTGCAATATACTCTTCTCATTGATCATTACCCTTGTTATAGGGGCCCATGGTATTTAGCAGCAAAAGGATCAGCGTCAGTCGATGCATTCATATCTTGAGTGATAGTTGCAAACTAGTTGCAATCATATGTTGAGGAGCACGGAGCAGTATTGATAGCAATGCGAGAGTCATAATGCAGAATCAACAACAGTGCATTTTTTGATGTAGACAGTGTAGAGACTAGTAACATTCAGATGCTTAAGAGATAATTTCAGCTCGGACACACAGTTGATTCATTATTTTAGATACTTCTCAGTTGTAATTATTGTAGTAGCAACAACAACAATGAGAGGGAGTCTTGTTATAGTACATTCTTACAGGAGCAGGATTGGGTTTGTGTAGAACCATTTTCTTGCTAAGAGGGAATGTTTAAATTGTAGCAAGAAAAGGCTTCATTTGACTAGTGCCTTAGTCAAATGGATACAAATTGATTTTCACATCAACAGGATGATTTGGATTGTAGTTAGATAGAGTGGCATGGTCGTGTCTACTAGTTAAGTCAGTAAATTCGAATTTTCAGGCTAGAAGTAGAGTTGTACATAAGTTGATTGCTAAGATCTACCAATTTAGTTGATTTATTGTTAGTTGAACTTAGTTAACTGAGCTCTAGTCATTAGTTGAGTTAGTTAAAGGTTAGTTAAGTAGTTATGATATTGATCTCTTAGTTAATTAGTCAATCAGCTAGACCCAGTCATGCATGCAATTCAAATTTCCTAGTTGAGTGGATGGAAAAGGCACATTTGTATTTATAATTGTATATTGTTGAGTGCATAGTGCTTTTTCAATGAGAAGGTGATCAATTCCCCTTGTGTTTGCGTAAGGAAACAGGGAATTTCCCCATTTTTTAGGAGCTTAATTCCTCCAAGATTGTGCAAGGAAATATGAAGTTGGATGAGGGCGTGAATTGGCTAAGTCTTGTCTAGAGAAGGTCAGGAAATAGGAGAACAATTTTTTAGTGTAGGGTGTGCTTCAAATTTGAAGCAAGGCATTGTAATTGTTTCTTTTTCTCATATGAATTAATGCAAAGCAGCAGAGGGGTTTTTCCCAATTAGGTTCCCCTATAACATCATTGTGTTCTATGTGTTTTTATGGTTGCATGTTATTGCATGTGTTTCTATCGTGTGTTTTATTTTCCGCGGAATAGTAGAAGAATTTTTTGTCTCTTGATTTAAGTTCGATTTCATTAGCAATAGAAAAAATTCTTGCAATTTCTACATACTTATTGCACTTATAAAATTCGATATTGTAATAAAGTAAGGGAGAAAATGAATTGTACTTTCTATCAACAAGCCAATGAGAACTTTGGGTTTTGTTTCTTACATACTCAATCTTTGAGGTATTATAAGATCCTCTATCTCTATCTCTCACATTATCACTTCGTCCATAAGCTCTATAATATATTGCTTTATTACCAAAATTATTACAAGAAAAAAAATAGCCAATAAAGAAATTTTGGTACTAAGTTGTGAAAGGCCTTCTTGGTGCAACAACTATTTTGAACTCATTCTTGTTGTTCTTTTGACAAGAATTGGGTTTCTATTAATGGTCCATAAACTATCATGGAAATTCCACTAAACAGACGTTCGTCATAACAAATCTAATAAAATTATACTTAAAAATATTAAATCTACACTATGAGAGTTTATTTCTCTTTAGATTTATGGATTTGTAAATTAATATTTTGATGTGTATGCATGGAAATTATAATTATGTAGAAAATGGAGAACAACAAAATCAAAACTCACAAATTGTAATTGAAATAAGATGTATCCTAGGAAACCCTTTCAAGAGAAAACCCAACTAGAAGGTGAGGTCGCTCTACTCTCTTTATTTGAAAAGAAAATGGATAGAAGTACAAAGATGTAAGTCTTATTTCCCCTGGCCTACTACAGTTTACAAAGCCTATTTGTGTGCTCTATCATTTTCCCTCTTGCGTACTCTTCTCTTATATGGAACAAAATTCCTTCAAAAAGAATGGAACCCCTTTTCTTCCTAGTGGCTCAGTTATAACATGGCCTAATATCCTATTAGTGGTTTGGTTTGAATCCTTCAACTCTCAACTAGAGTTACAATATGGAGTCTTCTAGAGTATTGTTCATCATGATCATGTGGCTAGCCCCTTCTCTATGAATAATGTGGGCTAACATCGCATCCTCTCAAATTATGGCAATAAAAATAGAAAGGTCAACTTTGAAGTGGCATAAATTTTGCATACAAACTCCAATTGAGGTGATTATTGCACCGTTGGAAAAGTCTATGTGTGTAGAATAGGGGAAAAGGGAATTTTGTTAAAGTAACAAAAATTTACACCCAAAAATGTTGTTTTATGCCTCAAATTCTCCCAAAAGGTTTCAAACCCCAATTTGCCAAACTGGGTCCCACTAGTGAAAGTGGTCATATGGATTGATTCATCCACTTTTTCCATTATGAAAGAATTGAGATAGATCATAAACAATATAATGATCCAAAAGTAGTCAAATAGTCATCATTTTCTTTCTTTTTGTTGTTTTCATTATTGTTGGAGTCTTTGAGAATATTGCCATAGATTTTAGGACTTTCTTTGTTTTCCTTTTAAGATGGCTTTATGACCTCAATGCTTGCATCTCCCTCAGAGGTATTATGTTTTTCATCATAGAAAAGACTTGTATTAATGAATGGTGACCTTTGGAAACTAATAAAAATTTCTAATATTTCAACACTCTTTCTAAACTTCAAGCTTATATTCAACGGATAAGTTATTTTCTCTAATTCCTTTCTTAAGGAAATGATTTCATCTTTTATCTTCTTACAATTTTCTTCATTTTCTTTCAGTTGGCCTCTATTGAGAAGTGTAGCTTGGGAGGTACTCCCACGACTCTTAGGGTAATAGGTTGTGAGGAGTTAACCATGAAATGAGCTTTTTTGGGGAAAAGTACCCAACAAGTGGGTTTACACCCTAAGGTGTGGGCTAAAGACCATAAATAAATTATTGTTTATTCTCTTTGTTGTGTGAGGGAAACTTTGATGAGCAAAAGGAGGCACCTAAGGCAAAGATAAAAAGGTATAAATATAAGTGACCTATCGAGAGGTCAAACACACATAACATACCATCTCAAAAATCATATCAAGACTAAGAAGAAGACAAATTTCCTCAGATATAAGTTGAGAAATGAAGGATTTATGGTTTGTTTCGGTGTTTAAAGGAGGCCGAGTCTACTCAGGTGTGATAGCCGAGGTTATGTGGTAATTCTATTCCCTAGTTGGGGATTTGTCTAGGTCGTGAAAATAATGAATAAGGTACCAAAATATCTTTCCTAATCTAAGATATGTTTTGTGCATAATGAGAAGGGATGAGACCCTAAAAGAGGCCTAACGTGCCTTTATCTAGCTCACTGTGGAGGGCCACAAGACTACAAGAATTTTTTTGGAATTTTTTTTATGTGGTTAAGCTCTAAAGGAGGCTTAATTATCCTCAAACTTTGTGCAGAGGTAGCGATTTATCTCAGAGATGAAGAGAATGCAGTGAGATAGGTTGTGAGTTGATATGTTGTTGGGGAATGGTGGCTTACTTGAAGTATTGAAGTATGTTCATGCATGTTGGTGTGAATAACTAATATTTGAGTTGTCATATAATGGTTTGGAAGGGGAAAATGTTTGTGAGCTATTGAGCATATATAATAACTAATTATACAGTGAATTGGAGGATCATATTCACTATGAGTAGTTGTTTGATGGAAGTTGATACGTGCAGGTAATTGGAGGAGAAATTACTAAGTGAGGATCTCGTGGATAGAGAAGTATAAGGAGGTGTTTCTCTGTAGTCAAAGGAGGCAAAGGGCATGCCAGGTGTCAAGACAAAATGGAGTGAAAGGACTATGGTGAAGGGAATCTTTAACAAGTAAGTCAAGTTGTGTTCTTGTCTTGGACAAATTGATAGTCAAACGTTGTTGACTTGAAGGCCTATTTTTTCCTTGTATCAGGGCTTTGTAAGGGCCATGATCCCTAATACAGGGGCCCTATGTTTGTTTTATTAGAGTTGTAATAAAAATAAGTTTTGGGTCTACAAATTATTGTGTACTTAATTGGTTCATGGTAATTACGTTTTCATTGTGAAAAGTGCTTGGAGTTGTGCATTTTTTAAAGTGTTTGTGATAATGATTATATATAGACCTAATTCTAAAGTACTAGGAAACCCAACATGGTATCAAAGCTACTTTGAGGGGGAAGTTGCATTAGAGTGTGCATAGTGAACAGCTCAAGAGGGAGTTGGTTTCCTTGTTGTTGAAGGATTAGTAACATGGCCAGGTTGGTTACTAGTTTGAGATATGAGGAAAGGTTGGATGGGTTGTCCAACTATAGTCCTTCTAAGGAAAGGATTAGGTTGGTCTTTTTGGTGAACAAGATTTGGGGTTTTTCTAACAAGGATATTCAAAAACCAACAGACCCTAAGGAGTTGGAAGTATATGAATAGTTGGATTTGAAGGCCAAGCTGATCATCCTAGGTGGTGTTAAGGATCACTTGATACGTCATCTAACCGGGCATAACACTACACAAGATATGTGGAAGGATCTTTAGGATGTGTTCCAGAATAAAAACGAAAATTAGTTGTTGGCACTGAGAGAGAAGCTTAAGAACGGCAACATGTTGGATGGCAAAGGTGTGGTTCAGTATCTAACAAGGATTTCTCAAGTTCATGATGAGCTAATTTCCATTGGAGATAACATTATATATTTTGAGATAGTGAGGAGTACTTTGAAGGGCTTCACCGAGGAATGGAAATTGTTTATCAAAGGGATTGTCACTTGAGATAAGTTGTCGGATTGGAATAGGTTATGGGATAACTTCATCCTACAAGGATATTTGTAAGAAGAATTCTATTGAAGAGAACATGGATATTATAGTAAACATGAAGGGAAAAGAGAAGAAGGACTTGAGTAAGGTGAAGTGCTACACATGCAGCGAGCATGGTAATTAAATAAGTGTTTGCATCAAAAGAAGGGAGATAATGAGAAGAAGAAATAGATAGAAATGGTTTCCACATCTTTAGGTAAGTTGGATGACTTCTCAAGAAGGTTGGAGGAAGACTTTTCTCTAGTTTCTCATTTCTCTAAGGGTACCATTCATGAGGGCACACGGTTTATTGATAATGGAGTGTCAAAGCATATGACTCTAACTAAATGGGACTTGAAATTGAACATGAAGGTTGGTGATAAGAGTTAGAAGATCGTCATAGGGATATATGTTGTGCCATTCAAGATGGATTCGGGTGGGTTACTATGAGTGCAAAATTTACTATGGGTACCAGAGCTCAAGTGCAGTATGTTGTATGTCTCAGTGATTGAGGCGAAGGGGTTCAAGGTGATATTTTATACTCATGCCTAGAGGCTCTAACTTTGCTAGAGCAGTCATTAGATTTAGAGAGAATTATTTATATAGAATTACAGGTAAGCCTGTAGATCAAGGAAAGAAGCAGGTTCCTAGGACTCAAAGGGATTCAAGTTCGAGTGAGATTTTGCAGGTTTAAAGGGAGAATTTGCAACCCAAGAAGAGTGCATGGTCAGTGGGGAGTAAGGATACTTCTACAGTTGAGAAGAAGGAACTGTGGAATGGTTTAAAGGCTTATTATGATAAGAATAAGTGAGCAGTTTTTGGTGGCATGGACACTACCAAGGATAATGTTGTTCATTCTATAGGATATGTTGTAGTGGTGGATGCCAAAGATTGGGCTAATGTTGCTGATGAGTTACTTCTAAGCAGTGGAAGTACCTCCTTAACTAAGAGGGAGTGTTAAGAAGTGTATCTTGGTAGATACTCCCACAACCCTTGGGGTACTATGTTTTTAGGAGTTGACCAACAAAAATAAGCTTTTGTTAGGAAAAGTACCCAAGCAGTGGAACTAGACCCAAATTTGTGGGATAAATACCCAAAAGGAATTATTGTTTATTCTCTTTATTGTGTGAGGGAACCTTTAATGAGAAAAAGGGGGCACCTAAGGAAATGATAGAAAGGTATCAATATAAGTGACTTATGGAGAGGTAAAACACACATAGCGTATCATCTCAAGAAGCATATCAAGCCTAGGAAGAAGACGAATTGCCTTAGAGAGAAGCCAAGCAGTGAAGGAGTGAGTTATGGTATGTTTTGTTGTCTAAAGGAGGCCAAGTCTACTTAGGTGTGAAGGTCGAGGTTCTGTGGTAATTATGTGTCCTAGTTAGGGCTCTATCCATGCCATGACAAAAAGGAAGAAGGCATAGAAATTTTATCCTTGATCTGATATTTTTTTGTGCATAAGGAGGAGGGCCAAGACCCTGAAAAATGCCTAACGTGCCTCTGTCTAGCTCATTGTGGAGGGATGCAAGGCTACAAGAAGTTCACTAGAAATTATATTTTGTGTTTAAGCTATAGATGAGGCCAAATTAGCCTTATACTTTGTGCAGAGGTAGTGAGTTATCTCAGAGACAAAGAGAAGGAAATGGGACAGGTTGTGATCTGATATGTTATTGGAGAATGGTGGTTGATTTGAAGTATTGAAGTTTTTTCATGCATGTGGGTGTGAATAAATAGTTATTGAGTTCTTATATAGTGGATTGGAAGGGGAAAATATCCATGAGTTGCTGAGCATATTTAAGAACTAACAATATAGTGAAAAGGAGGAGAATACTCACTATGAGAAGTTGTTTGATGGAAGTTGATATGTGCATGTAATTGGAGGATAAATTACACAATGAGCATCTTCTAGACAGACAAGTACAATGAGGTGTTTCACTGTAGTCAAAGGAGGCAAAGGACTTGCCAGGTGTCAAGACAAAGTGGACTGAAAGGACTATGGTCAAGGGCATCTTCAACAAGTCAAATTTTTTTCTTGTCTTGGGAATATTGGAAGTCAAACATCATTGACTTCAAACCCTAGTTTTTCCTTGTATTAGGTATTTTTAAGGGAAATGGTCCCTATTACGGGAGCCCTATGTTTTTTTACTAAATTTATAATAAATAAATAAAAAATCTGGCTCTGCAAATTCTTGTGCACTTAATTGTTTCAATGTTATTACATTTACGTTGTGCAAAGTGTTTGGAGTTGTGCGTATTTTGGTGTGTTTATGATTGTGATTAGACATAGACGTGGTTTTGAAGTACTAGGAAAAACCAATAGCCCCTCCCCACTTCTTCTATCACATTTTCCTCTCCTAGTTGTCTTTAACATGATAATTGTTTTTTTCTATTTCATCAAAGACTGTGATCCTTCCTTTCATATTTTTATAATTGCTCCTACATTTTATTCTTTCCCCTGAGCATATATATTTATTCTAAGGCACTAATGAGTTCTACTTCAAGATTTGTTTCCCCATCAATGCCTTCTTCTTCTTAATTTGATTTTTCTTTCTGATTGTCTTGATTTTATTTATCAGTAAACTTTGTATCCATGGTTATAAAGAGGAATTATTCTTTGTTAGTATCACAACCATATACATCATTTTCTTCATCCCATCTATTCTCCTCTCTAAAGTAAAAACTCTCCTTTTTAGTATATTTTTTTTTTTTGTGTCTATAAGGTTTTTTTTAGAGTTACATTATCCTTCATCATCATTGTCTTCCTTTTTTACATATGGAAGCTTAGTATAAAAATGTCCTACTCTACCACAACTAAAACATTTGAAGGTATCTTACCTTTGTATTCAGTGGATCCTCTTTTTAGCTTTCTCACAAATTGTGTTTCTTCTATATCTCATTCATGGCTAGAAAAATCATAAGATTTGTTTCATTGTCTTCTTTAATGATTTAAAAGTTACTTCCTTTTCTGTTTGCTTTTTTTTTTGTCCTCATTTCATCTGCAGTGATATTCTCACATAGTTCATCCATTGTCAATTTATCCAAATCCTTCATTTCTTCAATGGAAAATACTTGTGCATCAAAGCCTAGTGGAAGTGACCTTAGCATCATTTTTAAAATCATCTTTTCTTCAACGATAAGTCCTTTAATGATGTTGACAATTCCATCCACATAGAGGAAATAGGATACAAAATTTTATTCTTCTTTCATTTTCAAATTCTCAAATTATCTTCTATGAGTTTGGAGATTTGCCTACTTCACCTTGTCATCACCTTCATAGATATGTTGAAGTTGTTTCACAAGGCATCACCTTGAAAAATTATAATTCTAATAGACCACAAAAGATAACATCCATGGATTCTGCATTATGTTCACTAGCCTTCTTCCTAGTTGTATCTATTCGAGAAGTTTTTGGGGTTGTATAATGAGGAATGGTTGATTTCCAAATATCAAACCACTATTCGTTAGATAATTCTCTCTCCATATATTCCAAAATATATAAAAAAAAAAATTGTTAAATGATGGGGCTCTATTAATAGAGAAACCTTCTTGACTAGCCATGTTTTCTCCTAAAATCTACCTTCCAACGGTTAGATTGTCTTCGAAGGAACCTGCTTTGAGACCAATTGTTGAGCACACACTTATACTGTGAAGGGGGGTGAATCAGTATAAGATTATTTTTACTTATTAAAAAATTTATGAACCATAAGAAAGAAATCACACATGATATATATCAGTTACAGAAAATAGAACACAAAATTTATGTGGAAACTGTAGAAATTATGGTGTAGGTTTGCAACTACTCATGATTTTTTAATCAAAATCACAAGATACAAACCTGCTCTACTTCTGTGCGGAAGTTAATTAACAATTTAGAAAAAAAAATTCAGACATGTGATAAGAAATAACACACATTCACACAATAGTTTTCCTGGGGAAAGAAATCTACTAAAAACCCTAATGTTTGATTGCATTAATCTAATGAATAGAGATGTATTACAATTGTTTTTCTCAACTGAGCACAACCTACAAGTGAATAACCTATCTCTCTGCTCACTGAGAATCTCTGACCTAGACGTAGTCAAGTTATACCTCTACTTGAGTCCCTTTCTCCTTGTACAATTCCTGAGAAATTAGTCCCTTATTATTTAGGAATTTATCCAAAATGGATTGCGCAATTCCCAAGGTTGGTCATTTGACTGCCTGAAACACCTGTACACTCAATACTACTCTACAATTGATGTTACACTACCTTGGAATCTCCACCACAACTAGGGAACTCGAATTCCCTACATGCACTATCTATTTAGGCTTATTGATCAGTTAGCTGGATTATAACTGAATTTGATTGAAGTGCCACTGCACAGTTGACCTTCCACTAGTTCCTCCTGTTAGTGTCGGTATCTTCATCCCTCCATCAGTGATCAAATTTCTCTTTTTGCATGCATAGTAGGTGTCCCATCTGATCAGCTACATTCCATTAGGTCATGGATCAACTAATGGTAGTGGTTCATTATCAAATTTCCCTCGTGGTTTTTACCTATTGGCCTATTTTCACATGTTCGGGTCATTTACTGTTATTTTATTTCATTCTATTTACCAAAATCATCTTTAGGGAATTAGGTCTCATTAGGTCTAGGGTTTGCCACCATGGCCATCAAAAACTCAATAAAGGGTCAGCAGGCACATGAGGAGGTCTAATAAGTTCATCAGATCAAAATTTCACTAAATATATTCTCAATAAGTTATTTTTACCTCAAAATTATGTTTTGAGGTGAAAACAGAGTTTTTATTTCTATGTACAAAATTTTATGTAATTTCAATATTTTTTATATGTAATAAGTTCAAAGGTGCTGCCCTTGCTCACCTTGCCAACTCCAACCACTACAGACAAAAACACAAGCATCAATGCATCAGTATACCAAGTGATTAAGAAAAAGAAAATCAAATGAAAAACACAGCTTATGACCAAAAGTGACTTTGGCATTAGAAAAGTGGGTTTGACATGAGTAAAAATCAAAAGTCATCCATATATAAAGTGAAAGGGGTGCCATTTGTCATTTCATTGTGAAAAATACCCTTGGAGAGCAAAAAATCACGTTTTGGAGCAAAGGAGATCAAAAACCCTGTTTTCCAAAGCAACTTGGTCTGGCGCTGCGCATCAGAGGCAGCGTGTTGTGCATTAGGTTGGTGCTACGCATCAGTGGCTTTCTTGCAGTGTTATATTGCACGAGCACTGTGCATTAGGAGGGCGCTGTGCATTGGGCCCAGTGAACTGCGCATCAGTCCAGAACTTGCTAAATCATTCCAAATTGTCCAATAACCCTCAAAAATGCTACATTTTCATGCTACAAGTAAGTAATAATCATCCTAAAGTTGAATTTGAGGTCATACTTATGTTCTTCATGAATCTTGCATGTTGAAAGTGAAACCCTAGCTTGTCTTCACTGTTTTCCATTTCATTGTGCAATTTTTACTCCACCATCACAAAAAACATTATTAAACCCTTTTCCCTCTTCCATTTGCCTAAATCACTCCATGTATAACATTTTTCATATCCTACTCCCCTAAAACAAATAATTCCCTTCACCAAACCCTAAATCCCTCACTAAACCCTAGTTTCCCAAAACTAATCCCTTCATTCCCCAATTCCATTTCCCAAGAGTAAAATCTCTTCATACTCATCACCCCTGTCCTCCTTCATTACCATTTTTCACCATATCTTCATCACAACATTTTCCTAAGACAAGCATCAAGCACCATGGCAAGAAACAGTGACTCAAGTTATGAAGAAGAAACTTTAAGTGACATTTCAATAGAAAGGAATGTACAGCCTAGGTGACCTCACAAGGGTGGGAAAATAATCAGAGAGGAGCCTATAAGTATTGCTAAACTCCTTGCATGCCCCCTTGCTACCACTTGCTTCAGATACCAATCTTGCTTTGAGTTTTATGAGATGATTGAGAGGGTTAAGTATCATCATGAATTAGCAAGGAAATTTTTCATAAACATGGAGGACAATATGGTACACCTTGCTGGCATCAATTTCACGCTTTCACCATCCATTATTGCAGAAGCAACTAGAATGGCAGATGTAGGGGAAAGGTGGAACAAAAGATAGAATATCAACAAGCAGCACTATGAACCATACATTAAAGCCAAATATCATAGTAAATTGGGCAGGGTGTTTCCTTTCAAGTTCTTGGAGGACCGGTATGTTCCACTTATGAAACTCATCATCAAATACTTCACATGTGAGGGAAGGTTCTCCAAACTCTATGCTTATCATATCAGATTACTTATGCATTTTACCAGGGTTAGAATGATGAGTATTCCATATTTTATTTAAAAAAACATAGAGAGGATGATTGTGCTTGAAAAGAGAAAAGCATATCCACAATAGCTAAACAGCATTTATCACTTTGTTGTCATCAATATTATTGTTGTGCATCAACTCACTCAGTTGGGAGTGCCATGGGAAACCTTCATTGCCCATGAGATCTTCAAAAGGCCTCAAATTTTTGCAGATCTTTAGGAGGAAGGTGGACCTTCCAGGCAACAAAGAAAGCATGAAAGCAAAACTGATGAGGCTCACATTCCTGTGTTTATAACTTATGAAAAAGGCACAAGAATAATTTTTGCAGCTACCAAACGAATATTATCTCCACTAGGGGTGGAAGGGATCTCGTTTCCTTCACCAGATCACAGGAAAATGCTATCTTCACCTGGGGTGAAAGGGGATTTTCCTTCTTCTTCATCAGAATGGGTACAAGACAAAGGAAAGTTCCCATTGCATGATGAAGGGCCTTCCGAAGGCCAAGACAGGGATTTTGTTTTGATTGAGGAAGAGGACACTGATTTGGGCTCCCAAAGCTCAAGACTCAAGGATGTGGTCATCAAGGAGAAAGAATTTGAGATCCAAGCCTTATCACTTGACCTTGAGAGGGTTAAATGGATCATTAATTACCTTGAGCAATAGAACAAGCAATTGGACAACAAACAAACAATCATGGAGCTGCAAACCATAAGGGCAAACCGGCAAGTGGAAAAAAGAAGGAAAATCAAGATGACATCACTAGAGCAAGAAATAGAAGCTGACCAGGAATCATGGTTGGAAAGAGTGAATATCCACCTTGAGAAGCTACTTGACAAGGCTAACAAGGAGAAGAACATGTTGCGCCACATGGCTTATCACTACTTGGCCCGGAACAAAATTTGCAAGACAAGGATAAGAAGCCTAAAAGCCAAGTTAAGGAGAGCCTTAAAAGCCAAAAAGGAGCAACATAAACTTAAGATCTTAGCTGAAGCTTCCTTGGCTCAGCAAAGCAATTGATAAGCTTGCCTCTTGCCAATTTTGAAACAATTTGGAGAAATTTTTGTCATTTCATAAATTTTAATTGCAAAACACGAGAAATTTCATCTGATGCGCAGCGCCACTCGCGCTGTCTATTGAGATGGTTGGGAATTTTGAAAAATAGTTTGCATTTTTGGATTCCTCGTGGAAACATACTAAAATCCAGAAAGTTTCATGAAGTTTGGAGGAGATCTGGGTCACCTAAAGGGCAAAAAACACCCAAACAATTCCCTCTCTACCACTTTTTGGACCCACAGGAAACAGTCTTGGGAGAAGTGATTTTTAAAGGGACAAATGGACTCCAAATCCAAAAATTCTAGTTGTCCTAGAAAGTATACAAATAGAGCTTTCCAAAAAGCCATCTTGGAGCTAATTTGGTGAAGGGGAAGGCATTCAAACTCAGCCTTGAAGTGGCACTGTGCATCAGGAAAAAGTTTGCCAATTTTGCTCAAAAACTCGGATTTTCGCCTAGTTTTCTACGAGTTTGACTTTTTCTTCTCTCATGGTAAAATTGATGATGTAATATGATTTAAATTGATGTACCATGATGTAAAAATGATGGAAAATTACTTAAGGAGGTAGATACATTAGTTTTAGGTGGTTTTGAGCTAAATGAATCAGTTTCCATAGTTTTAGAGGCAAGCTGTTCAACTGCCTATTTTTCAATTCCTAGTTTAGATCTTGTTGAAACAGCTCCTTGACTCATGGATTTGACCCCTGATGGCTAGCATAGGTGGTTTGATTCCTATATCTTGTACTTTCTTAGTCATTTTTCAAGGTTGGAACTCTTGTAGATGCATTGAGCTACTTTGTACATCACTTCTACAGTTTGGCAAGGAAATAAACCAGGGTTTTGTAGCATTTTGTGGGATTCTGGTGGTAATGTGAATTAGCATTGTTTTTCCTCTGTTATTTCAGTTGATATTATGTTTATATGTGCCATCATCTCTCTTATTTTGCATAACTAAATGAATCAAGTGTAAAAGGTGGAATTCTTTGGTGTTTTAGTGCTCTACCTTGGGGTTTATTTAGTTTTAAATGTTTTCTACTATTTGAAGAGGACTCATGACACTTGCATGCCCTCTCCAGCTCATCACCAGTCTTTAGACTCACCATTACACTCATTTCAAAGTGCTAAAACACTTGCCTACCTCGTCCCACAGAAACCTCTGCAAATCTGTGTTGATTTCCTGGATCCAAAGATGCCTTCCCCATCTGATCCAGCAAACAACCATTAAAATCAATCAAATTCCTCTGAGAAAACATACCTAGCCTAAAATTAGTATTATATCAGCCATCTCAAGCCTTCCTTGATATATTTTCATTAAGATTGACAAGGAGAGATCCCTCTCCCGACCTGGTAGGGCTAGCTACCAGGTCCAGTGTGGTTTGATGTTACACTAGACCTACCTTTCTCAGCCTGGGGTAGATTTAGGAACTAACATAGTGGCGACCATACTGGGGAAGAATTGAAAACTATTGCCCCAGTACATTAAACAATTCTTCTAGACTTTTAGATGATGAGTTTAGAATTTATTAGGCTGACAAGTTTGTAATGTTCATTTGATTTTGGGAATAATTCAACACACTGGCTTCCAGACGATACAACAGGGCCAATCCTGATCCTGGTCCTCCTCCCATGTATGAAAACCCAAATCTCATTCCGAAAATTCTCCACCAGGAAAGTGTTGTGATACCTGTATTTCCCAATAAAATTTCTCGATGGCTTTGATCCCGACATGGCATATCAATTGAGAGAAAGAGACCTGGCTACATTGGAGGATATGCAAAAGATTGCAGTGAGTGTGGAGGCAAATCTGCTACCTAAGAGAGCTAGGACAAAGACTAAGAAGAATGTGACCATAAAAGAAGAAGCTTCTTCCTCAGATCATTTGCTTCACAAAATTGAGAAGATGTTTGATAGATTAACCATTGTAGATAAGCGAGACTCAGGTCAGAAATCCAAATTTCCATGGTCAGTAGCAACCATAGTTTAGGATTAAACAACAGGAGCAAAGAGCGCAAGATCAATCAGCTCAGCAGCAGGTCAAAACACCATTACAGCAATGTCCGTGGTACTGAATCAGATGATGATGAGAATCCAATATGAGAGGAGAATCACTTTTTTACACCATATGGCTTGCTAATTTATATCACGGAGGATGAGGAGTATTCAGAAAGCCCGACAGTACAAAACGATCAAGATTTTATATTAGCAAATGAAACATTCCTAGAAGAAGAATCAGATGAATATCAGAGGGGATATATGAATGCATTTACATCACAGCAAAGACAGTATTCTCTCAGGAGCAGGGATGTATGGATCAATCCAATTCAGAAGCGAAAGGAAGCAACACCACTAAAGAATTATTTTCCAAATGTTCAGAAAAACGGAAAGGAGCCAGCAGGTCCTACTTCCAGCAAAGTGCAATCAGCAAATGAAAATTCAAATCAGCCAAGCGCAACAAAGGAGAAGTCTGAAAAGAAGGATGCTCCAGTCAAAGAGGTAGAGAAAACTACAGCCTTTAGCTTAGAGAATGAGATTGCTAAGTTAAAAGTGTCGATACCTTTGACTGAATTAATGAAGGATAGCAGTTATAAAGGTCAAGTGCCAAAGATTTTGAATGTAGATCTCCTGTCTGATATGGTTAATGTGGAAGATGACCAACCTGAGCTTATCTTTGGTCCGGCATTAGAAGGCCAATCTGAGGGTAGTGATGTAGCCCTTTTTTACATCAGCCTTAGATTGCATGATTATGTCTTGCACAACACCATGTTTGATTCAAGAGCATCTCACAACCTGATGCCAAAGGCAATTCTGGGAAAATTGGGTTTAGACATCACTCGCAAGTATCATGATCTTTATTCCTTTGATTCTGGTAGGGTCAAATGTATTGGTCTCATTAAAGATTTGGTTGTGACTTTAGATCATATTCCAGAAAAGAATGTTCTTATGGATGTAGTTGTGGCCGACATACCCCTAGATTTGGCATGCTTTTACCTAGGTTGTGGGGTGCAAAACTCAAAGGGACATTGCAGTTAGATTTCTCCTATGCCACTATTCCCATGTTTGGTCAATTGAGGAAATTATATAGAGAGAAAAGATGAAGTATATGATCACAAGCAAGGAGAAACCTTTGAATCATCCAATTAATTATGTACATACAGATTTAGAATCTTTTGTTATTTATTCTGACAGTGGTTTTAATGATGTAAATAGTCAATTAGTTGAAGTTGAAGATATTCCAGAGATAACAGAAAATTTCAAAGCAGTACTCGATCAAGAGAGACAAAGGCTTGAAAGTACCGCTGAACAGTCAAAATTTCGTCAGCAGCAGAAAATTGATGGACAGCAGCCAAAGGTAGAAGAGTAGACATAATTCCAGCACTTGGAAGAAGAAGCCGGTTTGTGGAGTATGGATTTTGATGGAGCAGCAGGTAAGGATGGTGCGGGAATTGGTAATTGGATATGCAGCCCTGTTTTCCTGCCAAATAAAGTCCCTAGTAATGTAAGAGTTTGTTCATATAAATTGGCTTTTGATTGTTCCAATAATGAAGCCAAATATGAGGCACTGATTACAGACTTGAAAATCCTCAAGAATTTGAATGCAAAGAGAATTTCAGTTTATGGCGACTCCGAATTAGTAATAAAACAAGTCAAGGGTGAATAATAAGACAAACATCCTTGAATGAGGGCTTACCATAATGCGGTTTTAGATATTTTGAGGTTGTTTCCAGATCATACTTTGACATGTGTTCCTCGTGCACAAAATGTTATTGCAGATTCCCTTTCTACAGCTGCAAGTAATTTAAAGATCTCGATGAATTCAAACAATAAGTTTGAAATTCATGTGAAGCATCGCCCAACTGTCCCTGATAATCTAAGATATTTGCAGGTGTTTCAGGATGACAAAGAGATCGAAGAATTTCTGTAAAATGAAGGAAAATATAAAGAAACTTCTATAGATAGCGAGAAAGATGATGGTGAACTAGACATAGAGGTAAATCAGATGGAAGTTTTGCAGTTGAAAAACAATGTCATCCCTAAAGGCCTTATAACTTTAGAGGAATTATTTGACCAAGATGATGTAGCCCGGAAGCCAAGCATAGTGCCAACCGAGAAGGGAGTTGAAGATGTGAATATCGGAAAAGCAGAAAATCCAAAGATGGTGAAGTTGTCAAAGGCATTACCTCCTTAGGTAAAGGTAAAATAAATTAGTTTATTGTCTTCATTTACTGATTTATTTCCATGGGATTATAAAGATTTGGAATACAATAAAAGTATAATTCAGCACATCATTCCAATCAATCCAAACCAGAAGCCATTTCGCCAGAAGTTGAGAAGGATAAATCCGAAGTTGCTACCATCAATAGAGAAAGAGGTGAACCAATTGTACAAGGCTAGTATAATCGTTCCAATAAGATTTTCAAATTGGATCTCCAATTTGGTGCCCATGCAGAAGAAGACAGGTGAGATTAGATTGCGCATTGATTTCAGAAATTTGAATAAGGTGTCATTGAAAGATAATTATCCGTTGAAGAGTAGGTGGGGCATCTTGTATGTCGCTGCTCGATGGGTATTCCAGTTACAATCAAATTTTGGTCCATGAAAATGACAGGGACAAGACAACATTCACCACTTCGTGGGGAACATTCCATTATGCCAAGATGTCGTTCGGTTTAAAGAATGCTAGTGCAACGCTTTAGCGGGCTATGGAAATCACCTTCGCAAATGAAAAACATGTATTTTTAGTAGTGTATATTGATGATTTGACTGTCTTTTCCAATTCAGATGAGGAGCATCTTTACCATCTGAAAATTGTTTTTCAGCGTTGCAGAAAATATGGCATAACATTCAATCCCAAAAAGAGCTTTTTCCATGGATGAGGGGAAGCTTCTTGGTCACATAATATCCAAGGAGGGCATCCACATCGATCGTGCTCGAGTGGAAGCCATTCAGAAAATTGATTTTCCTCGTAGTAAAAAGGAGATCCAAGCATTTAACGGTAAGATGAACTTCTTACGTCATTTTGTGCCAAATCTAGCAGAACACTTGAGGGAAATTACAAATATGTTGAAAAAAGATAGTGTGGTTAAGTGGCCCGAAGAAGCCATGAAGTCTTTCAACCTGGTAAAGTTGGCTCTTTCTTCAACTCCAATTTTAATCAGCGCAGATTATTCCCAAGATTTCATATTATTTTCATTCGTTTCTGAACATACTATGGCAGCAGTTCTAATGCAGAAAAGAGACCAGCTTGAGAAGCCAATTGCCTTTTTCAGTAAGACAATAAGAGATGCAGCCTTAAAATATAGCATTATTGAGAAGCAAGCTCTTGCCTTGGTAAAAGCTTTAAAAGATTTCCGGGTATATATTTTGCACTCTCATATTCTTGCTTATGTCCCTAACACAGCCGTCAAAGATGTTTTGGTACAAACAGATTCAGAAGGGAGGCGAGGAAAATGGATCACAACTTTGTTAGAATATGACTTGGAGATAAAGCCAACAAAGCTAATCAAGGGGCAGGGTCTAACAAAATTGATGGCAGAGTCTAACTTGCATGCCTTGGACATAAACCTGATTGCTGCTATGTCTGAAGAAGATGAAGATAGTTCGCTGGTTCAGGTATTTGAAATTTTTCTTCATTCTCCTTGGTATTCAGATATTGTATATGTGCTCTAGCACCTTTCACCACCACCAGGGATGGCTAAAAATTGTCAGGCCAGGAGTAAATCCAGTTTGGCAGAAAAACTGATTTATTTCATTCCATAGGTAACCCATTATTATATACAATAGGGAGTGATTGTTCAGTTCATCTCCCGATGACTATTCACCTTCCCATTTTATTTTATTTACATAAAATTCCCAATCATGAAGATTAGGTGTCAACATTCCCCCCCTTAATCTGAAGGGATGTTGGTGAGTCCAAGCATCATTCTGAATCGTTCAAGCTTTCCCCTTCCAAGTGCTTTGGTGAAGATGTCTGCAATTTGCTCATTTGTGCAACAATGATGAAGATGAATTGTTTTGGCCTCAACATGATGTCGAATCAGATGATATTTAGTATTGATATGCTTCATTCGATCATGGAACTTTGGGTTCTTGGCCAAATTTATTGCAGAGGTGTTGTCAATCATGAGTGGAGTTGATTGTACTTGTTTTACCTACAAATCTTCAAGAATTTTCCTGAGCCACA